>WBZZ01006794.1:0-85000 GCA_019918135.1 Paulinella micropora | reverse complement strand
TCCCGCATGGAGGTACTCACAGGGGTAGCAGACATTTCATGCGGTCTGCCAGCGCATGAGGACGTTTTGTGGTAAGTGTCTGGGACGCCTCGAAATCCGTCACCACCCCTAGATCGCGGAATGTAAATACCCCTTTGATCCCACGTGGTGTATGTCTTATAAAAAACAACACAACGACATGGCCTCGGAACCAATACAACAACATAGCCTCGGAACCCACATCGACATAGCCTCGGAACCCACACAACAACAGAGCCTCGGAACCAACACAACTACATAGCCTCGGAACCAACACAACAACATAGCCTCGGAGCCAGCACAACGACATAGCCTCGAAACCAGTCAACCACCTCCTCTTCCCGTGGGGTGCCATACTGTGCACCCCTCCATAATAATAATAATAATAATAATAATAATAATAATAATAATAATAATAATAATAATAATAATAATAATAATAATAGTGCTTCTCTGTCAATGGCTGATGCATTTCTGCACATGCGCCTCCATCGTCTCACCCGTGAGGGGAGTACGAAGAATTGACGATAGGCTCTAATGACACCCCCGCAAGGGCAGTTCCAACACTTCCAGACGGACCGGTATGTTCAATGAAAATACTGGTCCAGACGGACCGGTATGTTCAATGAAAATACTGGTGGCACAGACGGGAATCGAACTGGCGACAGGGCCCAGATGGTAGAACTTGACCACTGGGCTATCACGGTGTCAAAATAATAATAATAATAATAATAATAATAATAATAATAATAATAATAATAATAATAATAATAATAATAATAATAGTGCTTCTCAGTCAATGGCTGATGCATTTCTGCACATGCGCCTCCATCGTCTCACCCGTGAGGGAAGTACGAAGAATTGACGATAAGTTCTAATGACACCCCCGCAAGGGCAGTTCCAACACTTCCAGACGGGCCGGTATGTTCAATGAAAATACTGGTCCAGACGGATCGGTATGTTCAATGAAAATACTGGTGGCACCGACGGGAATCGAACTGGCGACAGGGCCCAGATGGTAGAACTTGACCACTGGGCTATCACGGTGTCCAATAATAATAATAATAATAATAATAATAATAATAATAATAATAATAATAATAATAATAATAATAATAATAATAATAATAATAATAATAATAATAATAATAATAATAATAATAATAATAATAATAGTGCTTCTCTGTCAATGGCTGATGCATTTCTGCACATGCGCCTCCATCGTCTCACCCGTGAGGGGAGTACGAAGAATTGACGATAAGCTCTAATGACACCCCCGCAAGTCCAACACTTCCAGACGGGCCGGTATGTTCAATGAAAATACTGGTCCAGACGGATCGGTATGTTCAATGAAAATACTGGTGGCACCGACGGGAATCGAACTGGCGACAGGGCCCAGATGGTAGAACTTGACCACTGGGCTATCACGGTGTCCAATAATAATAACAATAATAATAATAATAATAATAATAATAATCATAATAATAATAATAATAATAATAATCATAACCTGTTAGACTACTGTTATTAATAAAGCAATCTATGATAGCTACTACACTCTCAACACACTACAACAACTTTAATGAGAAAAGGCGCCAACAGACGCACCACGTAATTTGACTGGCCGGATCATAAGTAATGGCTCTAACGACACCGTTACTCCGATACGGCCGGTCCATAACTATTAATTAATTATTAGTTACAACAGAGGTAATCAAAAACACATATGTGAGACAGATCGTTCACCTGTCTGTGCATTTTTGTATCATCTCTCTGCTCTTCTACACTCTATGCAGTCAACCAACACAGTCATATGTAAGTTACAAAAAACATGTCTGGTTTTGTTTGTGTTAGGGTCACCCCCTTATCACCCAGCAAGATCATCCTTTCTGTTGCTTATCGTGCTCTACAAGTGTACCCACACTACCTGGCCTACTCTTGGTAATCTGCAATGTTCGCCAACTCACTCCACGACGATCCCCTGTCTCGCCTTCGGGAGCAGAAGAGGAAATGTTTGGATCCATTTACCATCCTGGGAGTCTACCATGGTCTCCTGCCCTCCGAGAAAAAATTTCAGAAGGAAGTTGAAGAAAAGAAGTCAACTCCTCTCACTACGGACCTCTCGTGGACTCAATCAACGCAGTTCCGAGAAGATTTATTTACTAATTACTCTGGTGAATACCGTAATATTTTACTCAAGGCAGTAAAAGATGAGCAAACTAATTTGCTTCATCTCCCAATGATACCGACACCCTCCCTAAAGTTGATGTGTAATCCTAATGTGACAGCCCACGACATATACCAGGAGTACCTGGGGCCTACAGGCTCTGCAGCTCAACAAGAAGCTCTCTGGAATCAATTGGGTACCTTCATTTCTCTAGACGAATCTGTTAACCATTTACCGATTTCGACTTCGATCCCTGGGGCGCCTGGATCACTTTCTGGATTCGTACTTCCAACCCCTGCAAGTACTCCCGTCACCGTGCCCCCATCAACCCTGACTGACACCCCAGCTGCACCACCACCTACTGCAACATCGTCCCCTGTGGTAACTCCAACGATGGCCTTTACCCCAGTTGCGTTGCCTGTAAGTGCAACAACATTGGCCCCCATAGGTAGGGTACCTCCAACTACCCCAGTCGATCCGTTTGCCCGCCCTGGTAGCCTAGCGAGTGGCGCGACACCCCTGCCCCGGCGTGAACCGCATCCATCACTGCTTCAAAGAGAACAGTCTCTCAGAACCGACTCAATAAAGGCACTATGTAGTAGAGGAGTGCCTTGAGCTAGCGAGTCGATCCAGCCAACCTCTGCCGGTCTGAAACAGTGAGCCAGCTTATGAACCGTTTGTCACTGAAGCCCGGTAATTCTGAAATTATGTTACATAATAGGTTATGATGCCTTGGTCGTGGCTAATCTCTTGCTTGGGTTCCTGCAGTTTTGGGAGTGGTCACCGAGACGCTGCCCGCTCTGCGAAATCAAAAACAAAGAGCAATTTTTGGGGGTTGTTGCCGAGACACTGCCCGTTCTACTGATAAAAAAACTTAAAGTAGTTTTTGGGAGTTATCTGTCCGTTCTACTGATCAAAAACAAAAAGTAGTTTTAGGGTAACTTGCATCGGTTGGCTGACCCCATGGAAGTTCTGCGACAAAAACGATATACAGTGAAAGAGCAGTTTTTGGGGTTTGATTGTCAAGAACCCCGTTCAGCTTCTCTAGAAATAAAACAAGGTGTTGCCCCGTGCTAGTGGAGCTGAGTCTCACAGCTGTGGTGGTGGTGGGAGTGGTCTGAATACACTCCACCAGCCAGCCAACCAGGGCGTGTTTCGTCGGTTCTAATCAAAAGATATTATTTAATGTAAGCCGGGGTAATTATCCTTCCAATTCCACAGCACTCTGAAAATAACCTAATCTTCCTCCTCCACAAAGAGAGGAAACCAGTATGGCGATGTAGGAGACTGTCAGAGCCAAGCAACGAAAAGGGAAAAGAGAGGCATTTCCCAGTGTCACCCCTAACGATAATATTATACGGCTTAAAAAAGTAGTACGGTTATGAATCGTAATATTATCGTTTTCAACCGGCTCAAAAGTATATAAATAAAAACGGATATAACTACATCTTAAAGAGATATAGCTCTTCTATACATCACTGTTTATAGGGGTATAAGAAAAGGTCGCATATTTACTTATCTGCGCCTACAATCCCCCCTCCCCGTCTTATACGGGAACCGTAGTAAATAGGGGTAGATTGGTAAATATCTGCAAATGAGAGCGCACTTTCCGGGTCTGCTTCCTCATGGGTGATCGGCTCCTGTGGAGACAACCCATTGAATAGCTTGAGTGACCGCTAAGTTTTTGCTCTTCATCACCGTTGTACGTGTAATGATCTTCCCCAGCTGGTATTCATACTGTTGTCTCCAGTACGGCCACTCATATCGATAGTGGTAGATGTAATCCAACCGTTGAGTTATTTTATGCCATCGGAACTCATCGGCTTGTACAAGTCTGTCCCAACCCAGTGCGTCCTGTAACCTGAATCGTTCGATCCATTGTTCGAAGCCTCTCACGCGGCCCCGATATGTGTTCGGAACGTTCTCGTCAGGATCGGCTAACTGGTTGGCGATGCGGGATGTGTTTGGGTCATCGCTCCTCGTCAACTGCCGGTATATCGTCAGCAGCCACGCGAGCCGATGCTGGTGTTGGAACCGTACGTCATAGCTGCCGTAGCCGAGCCACACCTCGGAAACGCTCAGGTATTCGTCGTCTTATGCCTCGCGGCCTACATAGGGAGGGGAGGCTTGGGTATGCCTAAGACCTGCCTATAGTACGCGAGTACATTTTCTTCAACCCTGAGGTCCCAGGGTTGGTCATGTTTGCTCCGAAGGTAGTAGGCTCGGTATGCCTTGACCTCCTCGGGCAATGGGATACCCGAAAGTTCGAGCAGTCTGTAGTAAGAATTGATATCTTCCTGCGACCACTGCAACTTTCTGAGCTCGTGTGGTTCGAGTAGACATCTCGGATCCTCCCAGATGCCGTAGAACCGGAGGGCGTGTTTTCGCTGATAGTCCTCCAATCCCACCCATCCTCGCAGCGATTTGGCTTGCTCGAACAAGGTTTTGGTAAATCTCATTCGGTCCTCGTCCATCGACTTATACCGAGCGATCCCCGGTAACGGGTTGTCGCGAGACCCCCATGTGTATGGGACATCCCATCCGAAACATGGCGGTAATTGTGCGCAGGATGTCAATTCGATGTCATTGTTGTATGCGTGATCTGGACATCGGTGAGGCCCGTATCGCTCTGGTCACGCATACGCTCTTTACGTGAGGTGCCATCTCCGCGAGCATCTCGGACCCCATCCTCTCCCGCGTTTCTTTGACCCTTCACACTGTACCCTCAGGACGTCGTCCTGTTCGGTGGGCTCGTACCTCGCTTTGTCAAGGTAGTTCGAGAAGCCCCGTTCGTCGAGTGGAGGCTTTGGTGGCGGCAGGTTAATCTTGCGAGGGTTTGCCTCGAACAAGTGCGGATCTGGGACCCAATTAACCTGGTTGCCCACCAATCGTATTCGGTACGGCTCCTTAGACGGTGTGAACGGGAACGTTCGTTCGTTGGTTGTGTGTGCGAGCGCCGGGCATTGCAGCCTAAGCCTGCGCTCCGCATCCGTGATATCTGGGTAAGGTGGGTAGATCCGGTGTATTCTACGCGTCCGTGGGTCATACGCGTATCGTACCGGTTTCTGATGCTCCTCCCTTTCCCGATCTGGGTCTTGGTTCAGGTGTAGGTCCATACCTCTCAACATCGTTTCCGTGTCGATGCGATATGGCCTACGCACTCCGGGTGCTACGACCCTCCACGTTCGCGGCGGTACCGGGCCCCGTTCCGAATACGCGTATATCGGACGGTCGATCGGTCCGTATACTCCGAATATGTTATCGGATGCATGAAAGTACGCGGGGAATACTTCGTCCCTGCCCCAATGTGCCGTCGGCTCCGGTGGCGGGCAGCGGTGATGCTGGTACGCCGGATCCGTGGGCCGTGGCCGCTCATCGGGCCGCTTCACTTCGGGCGGGTTCAGCTTGTCACTGTAAGCGTCGGGCTTGAGTCTATCCTCATCGCCGACTTTCTTCCAGTATCTCAAGCGTGCTTCCTCCCTAGCGTCCATCCGCGTGAGGCTCAATTCTTCGCCATAATATAGGCTCTCGTCTTCCTCTGGGATCCATCCAAAGCCCGAGTGTTGAGGGGTGTTTAGCCCTTTGGGATCGACGTCCTCATCTGTGTGTTGCGATGCAGGTGTACTGCTATCCTCAGTCGGTGCCTCCCCCTCGTCAGCCGATGACTTCATAGGGGTCGTCAACATCTCCGACTCGACTTCAGCCTTTCCCCGTGGGGATTTCGGTGTGGTCACAACACTAGCCTGAGTTGTGCCACCTGAAGGTTGAGCGGGTGTGAGCGGTGTATTGGGACCGCCAAGGTTGCGCTGCAGGGTTTCGTTTCCCTGTGCGCCCTTGCTTGCAAGGTTGTTTGCGCCACTGCTCAGAGTGGTCATTGTGATGTGGGGTGTCCCCTCTGGTGAGGTATGTATGTGACCGCACCTGAAGTTCGCTTCCTCAGATGGGTCTGGTTCGTCCAGCTGCTCCGCTTCGCGACGCCGGTCCGCCACCGGGCTAGCTGCCGGGGTCGTTCCGGCCGGACTATCCCGCGCGGATGGAGGGAGCCGTTGCCCTTCTCCCGCGATCGTCCGTAATCCTAGGTGTACTATCAGTATCACCAGGACCGAAACCACGCACGCCAGGAGGAATCCCAGATACTGCTCCACCAGATGTTCGGTGCCAAACATACACCGCTAGGTGCCTATATCACGTATATGCCAGTGAGTTCGTATGTATATATATCTGTATGTCAGCCCAAGCACAACGAGCAATGTGCTATGTGTGTGTTGTTCTCGTGTCGGTGTTCGACTCTCTGCTCGTTTTCAAACGCTGGTCAACAGCGTGACAACGCGGGTGCACCCATGCCCCGGTCATCTTTGCTGTCCGCGTGTTCCACCCTCGCCGTACTGCGCGATTTGCGGCGGTATGTAAATAGGGACATGTTATATTTCTTATATGCTTATGTATATACGTAGGGCCGTCGGGTGCCTTAGAGCCCCTTCCATCCAATCAAAGAGCAAACAAGAGCGAGCATAATATCTAAGACACTCTGTGGGGAATAACTTATCATACACCACTCATGCCATTGCCGCGGGAGGCGGGTGTGCAACTCGAGAGGAGGTGGGTATAATGTGCAATGCCAACCACATCGACGGGCATTGCTGCGCGTCAACATAGTTAGCCCGAAGCTATTCCGACCCCTGGTGGAACACCAACTACTAGCACGTCAAGATACCTTCAGGGCCATCGCACCTCACGGAGGGTAAGGCGGGGTCTTTTCCCGTGTATCATGTCATGTTAGGCTCTCTTTTGCTATCTCTAAGAAGAATGGACTTGGGTAGTATTTTAACAGATATGAATTCCAAAGCCGTGTCCCTTTCCTATGGCTAGTTTCTTACTGTTGCTACCCAGTATTGGTCTTTGGATCTCGCATACTACCCGCGTTAACTATGCTTGTGAGGTGTCACACGGCATGCTGAGCTAGGCTAGCTTGCGTCTCTTTGCCTGCCCTAATTTGGCTTTCTTATATTTGCCTGGTGGTGGTGCTCCGATGAGATGGGTCGCTATGCCCTCGGCTACTATCTCATCCCACACCCGTAGGGGGATTCGACCGTGCTGTAGATCGAATGGGTAATCCAGCACCATCCTCGGCCACGCTTGTATTTGCCACGGCGTGTAGCCTTCGGACTTGTCCGTGATGCCTTTCCAGAACGTTTCGACTTGGTTGGAGTCGCGGTATACTGGATAAAAAAGTCCGCGATTCCGGCTCGTCGAGGTCCTGGTGTGATCGATAGAACTGCAGTACAGGCGGCTCGGCTTTGATTGCCTTGCTTGTGCGCGTGACCCGAGTCTGCGGCTCCCATTCTCTCACTTTCATGAGAAAGAAATCGTTGAGGCAATCGTCGCCGACGTGTGCCTCTGGTGGCCGAAGAAGGTATATCTTTCCGACGTGCCAGTGCATGGTTTTCACGTCGTCGGCCGACCTCAGCTTTGATTCAGCTGGTGGGCGTCTCGGCACCGGTTCGACCTTCTCCTCCTGTTCCGACTGCAGGTGTTTGGTCGGCCCTGGCGCGATAACGTCCCCCTCGGAAGCGTCGGCTTGTTCAGCCGCGACTTCGTCGGCTTCGTTATTATTCGGATCATTCCCCTCGGCTTCGGCCGGCAAGGGTTGTGTCGGGTCCTCTTTCGCCTCGGCCCTCTTGTCTCGGCGCTTGGGCGGCGGCCTTAAACTGTGTTCCAGCTTCTGTACCGCTTCCGTCATCGTTTCGTTACGATCCAGCATGGGGTTAAAACGCATCAGCCACCGTACATGTACTACTAGCGTCTTACCCTTTCCCTGTATTCGGTATGTCAAAGCACCCACTTGTTCTACGAAAGTGTAAGGGCCTTGCTACATCGGGAAGAGTTTGACGCTAACCAAGTTGGGTACCTGGGTACGTACAGGAAGACTAAGTCCCCTTTATGGTATTCCCCCGACTCATACTTGACTTTGTTCGGCGTCTGCTGGTTTTGTTCGTGAGCCTCTTCGGCCTCCCGCGCCTTCATGACGTAGTGTCTGGCTTCCGCCATGACTCGTAGGCGACAGGCCATCAGCTCATCATGCTCCAAAAAGCCCCCTTCCGGGAGGTTTGGTAACACCAGCTCCTCCGGGATCCTTAAGTGCTGCCCGTATACCAGGAGATTGGGGGAAGCGCCCATGGCTTTTCCGCCCAATGCCCTCGATGCGGTGTTGTTCATTGAGAACACAAAAGACGGTAAGGCCTTATGCCATATGTGCTGATTATCGCGACAATACTGCTGGAGCGCGGCCTTGAGCGGTCTATGGACCCTCTCGATTTTGCCGTTGCTCTCTGGTGAATATGCAGTTACGTATTTCCACTTAAAGCCCCACACTGTGGACAGCCGAGCGGAGAGTTCGTTTGTAAACTCCGATCCCCGATCGCTGTACACATTTTTCGGCACTCCGGTATATCGGAAGACATGGTCGACCAGGGCCTCGCATGTCGATTCCGCATCCTTTTCCACCACTGGTACCGCGAACACATAATTCGAGAAGCGGTCTATGGCTGTCAGGATGTACCGATAATTGTGGGTCTCCGATCGCGGTAGCGGTCCTACGTAATCAACATGCAAAGTTTCGAACAGGTTCTCAACAAGCTTGTATTCGCCATAAAGGCCTTTCTGAGCGTTGTTGTGTGGTGTCTTGGTTTGCTTGCAGTGTTCGCATGTGTCGACTGTGTCGGCAATGGATTTCTGCATGCCATGCCACCAAAACCTGCGTGAAATGAACCATGACATTTTATCCCTTCCCGTGTGTGAGTTGAGAGCAGAGCGGTGAGTGGCTAAAAGGATCGCCTTGCGTAACTGGGTTGGTACCCACAGTGTCCACTTTGAAGGCGTCTTTTCCCACTTACCGCCTGCCCCCTTATACCACAGGAGGTTATCATGCCAGGTCATCGTTTTCTTATGGGCTCTTATTTCTCTCGTCTCAGGATTTGCTATCGGGTCAATAGCGTGAGCAATGAAGGGGCCCCATTCCTTAGAGCTCTTCGCCAACTGACCAAACACCTCGGGGCTCGCCAACGTCATATCCATGTCATCCAGCTGGAGAGCACTGGTGACTAGGCTTATAGGCCCCTCTGTTCGGTGTGTTCGCTCGGCAGCCGCGATAATCGCCGACCTTTCAGGGTGAACACGCTGGGGTACCCAGAACGACTGCGTCCTATCCGCGAAAAATGCGTTAAAGGAGTGTTCATGTTCATGGGTCTGACCCGGTTTTATATCTCCCTCGCTGAGGATGTCCGACTGGGTGTCGATCTCCTCCAGCAGGTCTTGCCAGTCCTCAGCTTCGCGTTGCGCGCAGCACACGCGACGTGCATTGCAGCTGGTCCAACAGTTCAGCTTGAGAATCGGGTCTATATCCCGGTGTCCAGCTTTGCGCGTTGGTGGCCATGCATGCCATCCCCGCCGGCAACGTGTCTTTGAAATCTTCCGTGGCCGTCCAGTCATCATCGGCTGTCCATCCGACTAGGCAGGCCGTGGGAGTTTCTAATCCAAAGCGATCTAATCCGTCGCCTACAGAGCCCTTCACCCGAGGCATCCGTGATAGGCTATCTGGGACCGTATTTTCTTTACCTTTAATGTACTCGATGGTGAAATCATACAAGGCCAGCTCCGACTGCCATCGGGCCAGTCGTCCCGTATGTTCTCTGTCCATGAGCCATCTAAGGTTGGCGTGATCTGTTTGAACCAATATGTTCGGAGCACCCCACAAGTACTCCCTCAGCCGACTGAACGCCCAAACTATCGCCAACGCTTCGCGTTGTGTGCTGCAGTAGTTGACTTGTTCGGGCATCAACTTCTTGCTGACGAACATGATCGGTCTCAACAGTTTGTGGTCAGAGTCGTATTGTTGTAAGACGGCCCCGACCGCGTATTTCGACGCGTCGGTTGCCACCACAAAACGCTTCTCAAAGTCGGGGAGAACCAAGACCGATCCGCCCTCTGTGAGGGGGTCTCGTGTCAACGCCTCCTTTAGCTTCGTGTATACCTCCTCCGCCTTTGGCGGCCATTTGCCATCCGGGTCGCCGTGAAGGCAGAAGTCCCGTAATGGTTTGACAAAGTCCTGGAAGTTCGGGATAAATTCCGAGTACACCTGTGCCAGACAGAGGAAGGAGTGCAGCGCTGTGCGTGTGTTTGGGCGTGGAAGGGAACCGATAGCGTCCCGCTTCTCCGGCTTCAACACTATTACCCCATCCTTGACTCAATCGATGTGGTCCTTAGCGAACGAACACTTCTCTAGGTTCAACCTGAGGCCGAAGGCTTCTAGGCGTCTCAAGATGTCCGACACGTGAGCCAGGTGCTCCGCTTCTGTCTTTGAATAAATAACGATATCATCGATGTAACAAAAGCTATACTGGTTAGTATGTCCGTAAGTTTCGGTGAACTTCGGATCACCGTACTTCGGGTCGGACAGAGCTTGATACATGCAATCCTGAAAGATAGCCGGGGCGGTTTTCAATCCCATCGGGAGGACTGTCCACTGGTGCAGTCTCCCGCCGACGGCGAGGGCCGTCAGTGCCCGACTCTCCACATCCAAAGGGATGTTCCAGAATCCATTCTTCAAGTCTAGCTTTGTAAAGAACTTAGCATCCCGGAGTCGGTTGAGGCCATCCCGCATACGGGGTATTGGTGCCTCGACGCTCTTGATGATCTTATTGAGCCTCGTGTAGTTGATGCAAAATCGTTGCTTGCCATCCGGCTTTGGCGCAAGCCGAACCGGTGATCGGTACTCCGACCATGACGGTTCTATTAGCCGTTTAGCCAACATATCTTGGATTATTTCCTCGCAGATCTGCTCCTCCTTGTAACTGAGGCGCGATCCGCGGAGACGAGGCATCGTCTGTCCCACTTGTCGCTCTATCTTAGCAGCGGTGTGCGTCACCCCGCCGGCTACAAGGGGTCCAAACAGTGTCTTATTCTTCAGAAACTGAGCCTTGAGACCCCGAACAAAGTCTGGTGACCCTGACTGTCGTGCCACGACTTCGACGATGATCTATTCGACCGGTTTCTGGTCTCTCGGGTCATCCGGGTACTCTAAGATGGAGTCCGGATCCTCAACCTCATCCTTCGCGTCCCTGCCTGGGTATCGCGTGGTGGACTGGTTATCCCATGTTGCAAATTCCTGAAGTTCTATTAAATATATCGGCGTATTGTTTCGCTGCCGACTTGTGAAAGAACCCCGGAAAGATCCGAAAGGCAATCTCCCGCATGTCATCTACCTTTCGGGTCAGTAGTTTGGTTCTGTATGCCAGACCATCCTGCCTTGATTCTAATCGGAATGCCATGAGTGGTTTAGCCTGTCGACTAGGTATCGGTATCGGGTTATCGACCACCCTATCCAATGCATCCCTCCACCACATCACGGTGGGGTGTATCGGGAGTATAATGGTGATGTATTTGCCCCGATCCAACCTGTCAGCCAGAAGTTTCGGCACCTTCGACAGGTTCTCGGGCTGTATAGGCTTCGATCCCTTGTACCATAGTTTTAACTTTTCCATCACATTATCGTCCTCTGTGAGGCGTTTAGATGCATGGAAAACCAAGCTCGATTTGACCCTTATGAATTCATGTGGCCGTTTCTGCCCACCCCCATATAGATAGGTTTGGTCAAAGCCGTGCCATGATTCATCCTGCTTCCGCAGCAGCAAGATTTGGGCCTCGCGCTCAGCTGCTAAAATCCTCGAAGCCCGCCCATGGGCCGGTCAGCTCCGGGACATAAACATTCGTGTATACCCATGCTGTGCCAGCGGGCGTAACACGCTGCTGTGTCCGTATACCATGCGGTGTGGGGGGTGCGGGCGGGATCAAGGTCACCTGCGCTCTCCCCCTATACGGATGATCTACCGGACGTTCTGGACTAGGGTTAAGTATGGGGTATTCCGCCACATGTCGGTCCCTTCCATACTTAATTACACCTGCCCTAATAAAAGCTGAGTTTCCATCATCTTCAGATCAGGTTTACCCAGCACTATCGTTCCCGGGAAATCTGGCACTACCAAGACGTGTATTGTGTACGTCATGCCAGTGAATTCCACCGTCAACGGTATACGACCAATGATCGCACTTCTTCCGTCGTGAGCACCCCGGATATATCCGAGCTTCCCTTCGCGCGTGAAATCGAATAACTTTCCGAATTTATCTATAAATCTTTTTCCCGCGAAGGTGATTTGTGCCATGCTATCGTTACCGGTGTCCAGGTGGGCGTTGAGCTCCCGCCAAAATAGACGGGTGTAGCTCATGTCCCTTGCCTCCGCTGCAGGGAGGTCCTGGGGTTCGGCTGTCGACATGAGGGCTTGTTGCAGTTCCATCTCAGCATACCTGCGTGCCGTCCGGCGTTGTGCATCGCCAAGCTTGTCCGCGTCCACCAAGGGTGTTAGTCCCATCTGGCTAACTACCGCCCGAGCAACGCTTGGGCCATCCCGTTGGCCCGGGAGCACTACAGGATTCTGTGCTGTGAATGGTGATGCAGTATATATGTTGTCTGTGTGTGGGGGGAGTGCATGGTCAATATGCGGTATATTCGGGTGATTAATATCGGAACCGGCCACCGCTCCCGGGGCTAGTCGAACACCACGACCGAGCAAAGACCGTTGAGGTGCTATTTGTTGTTTTGCCCTGGCTTTAATGTTAATCACCTTGTTCTCAAAAAGGGCTGTTTTCTGTAGTGAGGCGACTGGGATGGAACCTGCCTTGCTTACGCAGGTGTCCGCTGTGCGGACACGGCAACTTAGCCCGTCCATTTTACCATCATCCTCACTAGCCGCCTGTGCGACATCGTCTTCGGGTGGAGATGGGTGAGGGTCCGCCTGTACATTATTGCGGATGGTCGTCACCTCAGGTGAAGGTGTACGGCCACGACTACTGTTGTGCCCCTCTGTTATCTCTGCGCTCACCCCTGCCGTAGCAGTACTATTGACTGTGATCGAGGGGTCTGTGACCCCCGCAAAACTATCTACTTGCGGTGTAGAAGGGGGCACAGCAACCCTAGCCGTCGGTGACTCGATACTGACTTGTGTCACCTGACCTGGCGTTGGTGTAGCCTCCATTCTTACTGTCTTATCTACTACTGGTGCGGGTGGGGACACAGCAACCCTAGCCGTCGGTGACTCAATATCGGCTTGTGTCACCTGACCTGGCGTTGGTGTGGCCTCCGTTACCACCACCCTATTAACTAGTGTTTCTGTTACTACTGCGCCTGTCCCGACAACTAGTCCATCACCTTCTGCGGTGGCTATCGTTTCCAACGGGTGAGCAAAACGCACCCGCTTACGTGCCCCGGGGTGTATCCTTTCCGTTGATTGTCTAGGACTTGAATTTGCGCTTCTTGGAGGACTTGTGTCCTGCTGGCCGGCCTTTGCCCATCTGGCTCAGGAGTGTCTCCTGACCGGGCATGTATGCCGCGAACTTGTCCGCCGCCGGGAATTGGCTCTTGAGCATTTCGGCTTCCGCATCGAAGGCGGCGCACCAACTCGCCACGTGCCCGTTTGGCATCAGAGAGACCCGTCCGTGTTCATCAACGTCCGGGAATGGCAAGTTCATGTGCGCCTGCTGTTTCGGGCAAGGCACCCAATCGCCATCTTCCGGCCTCTTGACCTTCGACTCTCCCGCCTTGTATCTGCGTATATACCGCCTCATCGCTAATAGTATTGGGTGCTGTGGAGTGCCCGGGAATGTGTGCCATCGTTGACACGACTTTCCCATGAGGCAAGGCCACACCCAAAATCGACGTTCTGGTAAGCAGTTAAAAGCCAGTGCGTGGTGAAAATAATCACACAAAGTATTAGACTTGACCGTTGGCGGGTTGCCAAGGTCGTCTAACCTCTGTACCCCGTACGGGCATCCAGCCGGACCAGGGTCGATGGCTAATGAGCTGAGAGGTTGATTGGTTTGCCGTGGGATTGTACGTGTTTTCTTTTTCTTTGTCGCCGGCTGACGTGGGGGCGGGGCCCCTTGTGTCTGGCTAACCGGCGGTGGTGTGGGAGGTAACATGGGGGGTGGTATGGGCGGTGGTGAATACACGGGCATGGTAAACTGTGGTGCTTGGTACGTATGCGGTGGCGATGTCAAGCCCACCGGTGGTGGAGAATGAAAGCCCGAAGTAGATTGTTGGGCATATGGGTTAGGGCTACCCCCGCTGGAGAAGATGTAGATGCGTATGGGTTTGGAGAATGTCGCGGCCCCTGGCCCCAATACGGGTTCGAGGAGCTCGATGAGCTCGACGACGATGACCAGTATGGGTTAGGTGAACTCGAGGGGGATCTCTGATAGGAGCTGGACCCCGTATAAGAGTGGTCTCCCCATGAAGTGGATGTGACGAAGGACAGTATGTCGAACTGTGGTTCGTTTGCCTTGGCCTGATGATCAGGCAACGACAATCCCACAGGCTGCATGGCCTGCGGCAAGATATTTGCCCGCCGCATACGTTCGTCCTTGTTCGCTTTAGAGCCGAAGATCCTCTTCACAAAAGTTGCATCCCACGCTGATACTTGGACCAATCGGTCAACGCGAAAACTCTGAAGCCAGAATGCGCGGTCATCGGCATCCTGTGCCTGTGACAAGACGTTGCGAATGTATCTTTCCCCCGTTGTTCGGCCTTTGGTGGTCGCTGCTCTAGCGATGCCCTTAAGGACTGCCACTAGTAACATCGCCAAATCAGCGCGAACTAGGGGCGTGATAAGCTTTTGTGGCAGGTCCACGATTTCGTTGTGTGGCACATCGGCTTCCCACATACGTTGTGCCATTGCCGACACCAGGTCGGCGACGATAACAGGGTCGCACATGAAACCCCAGTTGGCCCCCTTTACAAATTGTTCGAGCAGGTAATGAGGTCGGCCGGGAGGCTTCAATTGTCCCCCTTGAATCAGTCAGCCCGCTTCCTCATCCCATTGTGGCCATTTGTGCGTTAACAAGTCTTGGGATGCCCAACGACTGGCTTTGTTGGCTAACATCTGTTTAGTGTCTGCAGCGGTTAGACTGAACTGTCCAATCGTGCTGTCTAGACACGTATAGCCCAACAAAAGCAAGATACCTTCGCCATAATCAATATTGACTTGCGGGTTATACTTGCCATAGTCAAATGTTGTGGCCTTGTCAAGCCGAGTCAGAGCTCGTTCGACCAATTTGTCGTTCGCTTTCTTTTGTTCTTCCGTGGTGTTTGAAGGTCGGTTGTGTCCGCCACCCCCTTGGTTTACCTGGGGCGGGACAACTACCGCCTTGTGAAAGAAGACGAATGTCGTTCCCTCTGGGACGACAGTTGCTCTGCCATCATTGCCATATGTGACATGAACCTCGTTCGCTAGGCGAATTCGGAGGATGTCACTGATGATCTGTGCTACTAACTCGCACATAGCGAGGAAGTTGCACCAATAGAGCTTTACTGCCGGATGGGGAGCGATTTTCTTCTCCACCGCCTTACCACCTCTAATAGCCTTCTCAAACACCATGGTGGACTTGAAGTATTTGAACTTCGTTGCCATCCTACTCACCCAGGTCCACTGATGCTGTTCGATTGTATCAAGCAGCTCGTTAAGGGTGTCCCGGGCTTGGGCAGCTGCTGTTGAATCGTCCTCAGAGGGGAGAAGCTGTTTCTTCCAGCTCTTGTGCTCTGTGAGGGTGAGATTCCAAATTGCAACCGCAGCACTCAGGTTTCGTGCTGAAACTATATTCCAAGCTTGTATCTCCGTGACAAACACCAGCAACCCTGCCGAGTTGGGCCACTTTGTGTCTGTAGCTAGTTCTTCATCTGGGTCCTGTGTGAAAGGAAAAGTGAGAGAGGGTTGCAGATCCTTTTTCTCGACGAATAAGGTATTCAGCAGCGCTGGGTACCTTTGGTGGTTTATCTGCCACGCTTCGTCTAATAAGGAGTCACGCACGGTTGCTAGAACCCTGTAGAGGTCCATAACATGATGTATGGTAGCGGTACCATTTGCAGTAAGGCTCGGATTGAACAAATGCATTAGTCCAATAGCCCCTTGTATCGAGGGTTCCTTGAACATACACCTGTACCAAGTTGCCTCCTCGTACATATTATTCGGGAAAAGATGCATTGAGTTGTCGTTTGGGTTTGTCCCATGTTCCTCGTCATCTTGAGGGTTGCCTGGCCATCCCTCGGCTGGGCCTCGGTATTGGTCCAGCACCACCTTCGTTTGAATTGCACGAGCCGGAATTACCAACCCATTGTCGGGCCCTCTCCATGGGGAGCGAGGGACAGGTTCCTCCTGTGCTCGTCCTCCTCCCCTTGCGGGAGTGGTAAAACCGCCGCCTGTGGCGGGCGTGTCGTTACCGTCTGCTTCGTCAGACATGTCGAGTTTTATAGCGACGGATGATCTCGTTTTAGAGCCTATCCACGCCATGTTCAGTGTGCCCCTGAAGGGTCGAAACGAGCAGATGGAGTCGTATGTTCTCGTGTTGTGTAAGTGTGCTGTTGTGTTTGTCTTTTTTTTTGTTGTCGTGTGTTCTGTTCGCTGTGTCGTCACTGCTTGTGTCAAGCACGATGTTATACAACACGACAACCAACTCACACCCAACACAACAATCAACAAATAACAGTCAAGGAATTGGTGGACCCACCCTCCCCCTCTGTCGGGGGAAGCCTTGCTGTTCCTTCTGCCAAGCCAGACGATGTGTACGTGTGCACCCTAACAAAGTACACCACACTTGTGCTTCACAAACAAGTCGGTTAGCAACCTTACTCCACCCTCGTGCGTACCTCGTGCGTACACGATAAAGAATCGTTCAAAAAGGTTTTCAATGATCCTTTCTGGGCTCAGCCCAATAGTTCTTGTCCTTGCTGACCTTGGTGACACCACACAAGACGTTTGGAGTGTTTGAGTGTGATGTGGGGTGTGTGTTTCGTTGTTTGTGAACAAAAATAAAATTGTTCCCAAAACACACTCCTTTTTAGCCTCCTGTCTTCAATTTACACTCAATTCCCCCGGCCTATGTCTTAATAGACTGGCCTACCAAGTAAGTACACTAGTAGACATTAGTCTCCAGATACTTGAATAATCGTTTGCGCTGAGGCACTTTGATCAAAGGTTGAAGGAACAATAATGAATTTAATCAATGGTTAGAAACCAATGACTGAAACTCAATCTAATTTACCATAAATTTATAGTGAAATAAATACCACAAATTTATATACTGATCTTGTGGTCAGAAATTCAAGTGATGTTTCAGTATGGGCCAATCTATACTAACTGGCAACTAATTGTGAATAACGGTAATATCAACGTAACGAATAATAATTATGATAAGAAATATGAAAATGGTAATGAATATGATCCGGTCAAATATAAATGTTATGTCGTGAAATTGACCATAAAAGGTAACAATATATTTAGTAAATATTATTGCTTACTCTCCCCCTCGGCATAACATATATGTATATGTATATTATCTTCAAGTTACTAACATGATTGGCCATATGAAACTATATGTAAACGAGCGATTCATGATGATGAAGTATGATCCATTGTTAATGTTGCATTAACACTAAAAATGAAAAAAAAAATTCGTAAGCATCAAAGGATGCAGGTCCTTGCAGCGGTGTAGCAAGTCTGTTGAATAAATTCATCCTAAGTGTCTGTAAAAGCTAGGCATTAAAACTCAAACTGCGGTAAAGCGTCCTTGAGCAACACCGTAAACTGTGCGACTAGTTCCAAGAAACGTGGCGTCGGTAGTGACTTCGTCAGCATGTCCGCCAGATTGTCCTTCGTCGAAACGTGTCATACGATCACTTCGCCAGCCCGTACTTGTTCTACCACGTAATGGTGTTTGAGTGCTAAGTGGCGTGTGCGATCAGTGGCCATGCCGTTCGTTGCGTTCAGGACCGCCCCCCGGTTGTCGTTATTGATAGTTGATGGCGTCGGCAACGGAATTCCAACGTCCTTGCACATATGCAATATCGCGATTGCTGTTCGGCATGTCGTTGAGTTGGCGATCGTTTCAGCATCCTGAGTCGATAGTGCGACTGTGGGTTGGCGCTTCGAACTCCATGCGATGGGCCCAGTCGTCATGTGCAGTTGGCCGGTTCTTGATCGTCGCGTGTACTCACATGCGCCCAAGTTGGCATCGGAATACGATATAGCTCGAAGCTGCGGGTCCGAAATGGGAAGAAAATCCCTCTAGGTGTCCGCAGAAATCTGCGGATGCGAGCTATTGCTGAGTACGCCACGTCAGGCTTCTTTGATGCGAGTACCGCCGCGTGGTTGACCGCGTAGGTGATGGCCGGTTGAGTCTGAGTCGCAGGCCAGAGAAGGGAGCCAAGCAAGCGAGGGAGCGAGAAACGCCGAAGCATAGCTTCTTTGCTGGCTCGGGGAGGGTCAGTCGTCGCTGTAGGGGTAGCGACTGGCTTGGCTTCTTGGAAGTTGAAATCCCTAAGCATGCCCTTAATGTATTCATGCTGATGTATGACTATGCCCTCTGAAGTCTTAACAAGCTGCAAGCCACAAAATGTTTTGACTTGTCCTAGGTCCTTCACTCTAAATGAATGTTTCAGTTTCGTGAACAGGGCATTGTGCTCGTCTTTGGTATTATGAAACACGAGCAAGTCATCAGTGCGCAGGAGTAGATAGGGGGGTAGTTTCTGTCTGCCTGTGACTGAAGGTAGGAAGAAAATGCATGGGTCTAATGTTGACTGTTTATATCCTAATACTTCTCACATTAGTAGACACATGGTCAAACCACCTTCGCCCTGCCTGGGGTTCCGTACAGTGCTTTCTTCAACAATAGAATCATTGAACTTCAAGGGTCGCTTTTGTTTTCGTACCCCTTAGGCGGAAAGGCGAAGGCAATGTCCTTCATATCTGCATTGGAATAGGCTTGTGAAAAGTATAGGTGAGAGATCATGAGGTCATTGAATGCAGCATAAGATACTAGTAGCAAAAGAAACATTGGTTGGGCGAAGAGCTTTCATATGGATTGTAATGAATGTATTCTTTCATCCTATTTCCTAAAGCTACTAGTCGCGATTTGTATTTCTCCTCACCTGTAGACTCATCGGTCTTTATGGCATCAACAAATGTTGTATGGACAGGAGGTACATTAGCTGTTATTGCTGCGGCTCGAGGTACCCATTGCAGTGCTTTGCATTCGAACAAACCTTGTAACTCGGCTAGTTGAGCAGCATGTACCTGAGGGTGTGACTTTATGGTTTTCTGTGGGATATGTAACACTCTTGTGAACAAACAATAGCTGTCCTGTCCTAAGGCCTCCTCTTCCTCCTCCTCAAACTCATGAGCAAAAATAATGTGTGCGGTATGAGTGGGGTGGTTTGCTGGTGTTTGTTTCCTAAGCCTGGGCCCACCAACTATGTTTGTTGAAGTTATTGCAGCACCATCCCGTGTTTGTGGTATGCCCTTGTTACTACTCCATCTATCTGGTAGAGGGAATTGTGGTGCAAATGAGGAGTGTTGGGCTGGGTTTGATGTTGCTCTGTTGTGTTGTGTCGTTTGCCGAGGTGCTGTGTTCGTCTTTTTCTCTTGTGCAACCGTTGTTGCTGGAGTGAGAGCAAATGCATTTGGTGGGGGATGGAGTGAGCCAAAATATGGGCTTGGTTGCACGTAAAGACTTGAAGTGGCCTCGGTGTGTGGGGTTGTCGTGTCATCGTCCAGTGTATCGAGTATGTTTTGTGAGGAATGTGGCAGTTGGTTTGTTGGCCACCAGCCACTGGGTGTGTTGGAGTCCTGAAATTATGGCAGTTGGTCCTCGTTTTTCCACTGGACTGACTGGGTAGATGGTATGCTAGTGGTAGGAGGCGAGGTGGAGGATGTTATGTTGTGCGACACTAGTAGTGGTTGCCAAGGTCGTGCAGGTATTTTGCATGTGTAGCCACGAGTCATTGTATCGAAACGAACATGACGTTTTTCTACTGTGGCTGTCTGTTTGGTGTCGTGAATGAGGATTTTATAGACTTGACGAAATATGTTGTAGCCAATGAGAGTACCTGGCACGGCGACAGGCTGTGCTTTCGTCGTTTCCATTTTCACCCAGGCGAGGCATCCGAAAGGTTGCACGAACGATTGCACAGGTTTTCGGCCCATAAGCAATTCCCAAGGGGATTTGCCTTTGTCCTTACCTCTGCAAAGGGGCGTGACCATTCGTATGGCTAGTGTCGCTTTATGTGTGTCCTCCCAAAATGTGTTAGGCAGGCCTGCATCTAACTGTGCTGCTAGTGCGCGTGTGTCGTCTGTCCTATTCATTCTTTCAGCAAAGGGGTTCATGTTAGGCTCGTTACGTGTGGTGGTTTTGAGGATGATGCCGTGTTTGTCTTTATAGTCTTTTAGTACTTTAGAGACAAACTCGCCATCTGCTCTTATCTGCTTTAGTTTGTTGCCTGACTGTCGTTCAAAGAAAGCAAATATGCGTGTTAAATGTGGCATGTAAAGCTTAGCTTCGCGGGTAGGTGTGTAGAGGCCACAAGCAAACTTAGAGCGAGAACATGTCACTCCCCCTCTGTAGTAGTTACCGTATCTTGACATTACGGGGAATGGGCCGCTGAAATCTATGTTGAGTGCTTCAACTTGCTTATATTCTAGGTCTAGATAGTTACCTCTGTACATAGGGGGTTTGTTAGGTTTGCCCCTATTGCATCCATGACATGCACGTACCAGACGCATCCAATCTTTGCCAGCGATGCTTTTGCCTACGCTGTTTGCAAACTCGTTCGTTATGAGTGGTTTTGCATGCATCAGAGCTCTGTGTAGGATCATTGGATCGTACGGTGCATGTGATGGGAGAGGATTGACTGACCATAATGCAAGGTCTGGTAGGTTGTCGATGGTTGCAGCCAGTGACAGTTGTTCTCTCTGCTTGCCAGTGACAGTTGTTCTCTCTGCTTGTATCTGTATGGTATATATCTTTGATGAGGGTCAAGTGGTGTCATTCCTGGCTTATCTAACTCGTATAGCAAGTGTGAATTGAGCCTCCCCCTTGCTAGTATGTTCTTCTTGTCAAGTGTTATGGGCTTGTCATAGATGAATACTTGACCATTTTGATGGATGATTGTTTTGTGCATGTCATGGTCAAGGCGTGGGGTGGGAACAAGGTTCAATGGTAATGACGGTGATATGAGTGAGTTGGGAAATGACTGTTTAACCGATTGACCAAAACCATTGAGCCACGTCGGAGTGGCAGTAGCCCGCGTCCTCACCGGAAGCGGCTTACCAGATATGTTATTGAGGAAAGCCGGTTTCTCTTCGCGGATAGACTTGGGGTCGATGGGCGCCTTCTCATGGAATAGCCATCGGTTGCATGCGCTGTCGACCACGTCAGGGGGATTGCCGTCGGCCAGTAGCACATAGTTGACCATAGGGCGCTTGAGCTCTGCCCGTTCTAAGTCCATTGTCTCCTGCATCCATCTGTTGTATTCGTCCATGTTCTTGAACTCCAAATATTCCAGCTCTGGATGCCTGTTGACGTAGTATTGCCACTCGCGTACGTTGGCGAAGTCCAGGGCGGGTGGGTAGAGATAGTTCTCATGTTCAGGGTCGTCGAGCTCCGGGTCGTCGATGTCGTCAGTTGCATCTTCGTCAGGGATGGTTGCAACGTCTGTGGTATCTTCTTTCGGGTCCCTTATTGCTTCTAATTCGTCAAATACGTCTGCCATTAACACGAATTCGAATGTGTGTGAGTAGTCATGACGTCGTAGGCGTTCGCGTAGTTCTTCAGCTTCCACACGTCCGGCAGGTGGGTAATAGTTGAGCGGTGGTCTCACGTTGTCGTTGAACAGTGGTTCAGGTGTGTATGGTGCTGGAGGCGGTGAACGCTTCACATCGGACGGCGCGTCGGGTATGTTGAGTATGCGTTTCAGTTGCTTCTCAAGTTGTTGTCGCCATCTTTCGCCTGCTGCACCTACACCGTAGGGTTCGTGCTTTTCTTGTCCGGTCTCATCTGTTCCACTTGGAGGTGGTGGGAGCATAGTCCATGGTGGGTCCGTCTCGTTGATTGTATACGCTTCGTCGAAGTTGGGTATGTCCGGCGTGGTAGCGGCGAGCGCAGCTAAGTTCGCATTCGGTGTCGAAGAGGTCACCTCGTAGTCTTCTTCGTTTTCCGTGAAGTTAAGGTGGGCGTGTGATTGTGCCATTGTGGCCGTCCTGTCCTGGGGTCCACACGTCTCCCCCTCGTCGTAAATTCATCTAGGGTCATCGTCATATCTACCATTGTGGGTGAGTCTATGAACAGTGGTGCGTGTGGTCCACCTTCACGGTAACGTAACAGATGTTGAAATGCGAGGTCGCCTAGCTCGGGCTGGTCCGTTGGTATGCCGAGTAGATCGTATCTCGTTCCCCTCTCTCGAAGTCGGTTGATGAGTGGATGCCGCTTGGCCATGTTGCAGAACTTTGTGTGCCGGCCAATCGGTCCTCTGATGATCGGTATTGCAGTAGTAGACGAGTTGACATCCGCTGCAACGCTTCAGTTTCCCTTCTTGGTTGCCGCAGTAGGTGCAATCCCATCTAATGCTGCCGCGTCTGGCTTCGCGTATAGTCTTGCAGTCGACGCAGTCTGGTTTGGTTAGTGCCCAGTTCTCCGGGAGTAGTCGGAAGTCCTTCACGATGCTCCAGTAGGCCAGCTCATCGGTGGTAGGGTGACGAAAGCAATGATGTGCATCTGTCCAAGCGAAGGTGTATCGTCGTTCTGTTGGCTGTGAAACTCCAGGTACACGTCTGTATTGCACTGGTTGGCCGTAGGGTATTGCTTCGATGGCTTGTATGCGTCTTATTGCGTCCTTGTTGTCCGTAGATGCATTCTCTGAAGTCGTCGTCGGGGCCAACGGGGTAAAGCACTCGGTCTGCAGGTTCGGTGGGATAGGTACCGTGAAACTTGAAATGGGCGATTCCTCATTGTATGCCATTGACGGGGTAGGCGGTGTTTCGCTCATCGAGGTGTCCTCTGCGCTGGGTGAACTCAACTGTCGCTGTCGATGTTCTCCGATGGGCGTTGAGGTAGGTTGCTCTTCTTGACGGTCTTGCTCTGATGTCGTCCTGTCTTCCGGTGCAGGTGAGCTCATAAAGCTCTGTGTTGGCACGCGCGGGGATTGTGTAGTTGTTTCCGGCGGTTGTTGCGGTGAACTACCTGGTTCACGTCGTGCTCGTCTCGGGCGTCTGGTCCGCAGTACGATGTGGCCAATACCTGTTGAGCCGGGCGCGTCTTGAACTAGCAGCGATGGTAACATCCACGGATCCGTTCTTGGAAGGAAATAGTTGAGGGGTGTTCCAAGGGGGCACCAAGGTCGCGGCCAATGGGCAGGTGGGACAGGGAATCCTTGTGGGATCGCTCGAAATGCGTCCCGCATGCGCGTCCATTGAACGTAGGCACGTCTGTAGTCGTTCTCGTCCATGCGTTGTGTGATTGTCAGCGAGCTCCATGGGATGTCTGGGCGTCTTGTCGGGTCTTCCACGTAATCTGGGTGCGGTGCGGGCGATGCTTCAGTGGGGGTGGGAGGGTTATAGGTATCAGAAGTGGGTGTTAGAGGAGACAGTTGGATAGGTCCTGCTCTATTTCTGTACCTACTTCCCCTTTGTACGTAGGCTACTTCTTCTTGCGATGGTTCGTCCTCCTTTGGTCCGGGTCGTTCGTCGTCGAAGTCGGCGGAATGCATCAGCCATGTCTCGGGTGGGTCGCCTGTTGGATCATCGACGTCGTCCGTGGCTTCCACTTCGGTTGTCGCGTTGGCTTGTCCGCTCGATCGTTGAATCAGTCTTGTGTTGGTCTGTCTAGGTTGGCCTCCACGTCCTCGTTGATTCGGTCCTTCCCTCGACCACCGCGACGTGTGTTCGAGTTTGGCTGCGTGGGTCGTCTGCGGACTGGGCATTCAGCCCCAGAGTGTTTCGGTCGGCCCTCGCGGACACGTTTCATGCAGGTGGATCGACACTGGGCCGCAATGTGTCCTCGTCGGTTGCAGTTGAGACATTGGATGTCTTTGTTAATAGCAACGGGTGTGGCCGAAGTGAACAGGGCTGTCGAGGACCTAGATGAGGCAGCAGAGAGTGGGTTAGCATGGTATGCTTGTAAGATGAGTGAACATATCTCATTATAACGTGGTTTGTCAGCATCAGCACGAGACCAATACATAGTTCCCCCTACATCCCCCATAGATAGAGAGGCGCACTCCTTAAGTTTAAAGAGCAAGAATACGACTCTGAATTCATCAGGTAGAGGCACTCCTCTTGACTGTAGGCGCTCGAAGCGTTGGGTCAAGAGCTCCATCCATGCTGGTAGGCCATTGCTTGACTTCAGCTTTGTCTCGAACAGCTGCATTAGTAGGCGAGCGATGGAAACCGATCCTTTGCTGCCGAATCGCTCGCAGATCGCTGTCCAGATCACCGCTGGGTTGGTTCCTGCTCGTTGGACGGTCAGTAGAGCTGTCGACTCTTGGCATGCTTCCACAAGGAAACAGCGGACGTGGATCTGTGCTTTGATGTAGTCTTCTTGGCTGAAAAATGTATCAGGTCAGTTGGTACGTTGATAGTAGGCAAGAGGGCGGGTGCTTGGCTACCTGAGGACGGGTTGGTCGAGGATGGGCTGCTTGAGGACGAGCTGGTCAGTGATGACGAGCTGCTCGATGATGAGTCGCCACGTCTCGATCCGTATGCTTCATCGTCTTCGTCGTCATCGCTCCTCCTTCTCGACTTTCTTGCTGTCGAGGTGGTCGTAGACCCAGGTGCTGACAGTCCAGATCCAGTAGTGTTGTTAGGGGCGGGGTGGGTGGGTCTTAGTCCAGTAGTTCTGGTACTTGCGTAGATTGTAGCAATCTCTTGTACCGAGTAGGGCGATTCTTGGTCTTCCAGAAGTAGTATGTAGCGTGCGTCCACGCCCAATAAAAAAGCAAAAAAATTGGAATTTCCAAAGCTTGAGTTGGTAACGGGGCGCATCCAAGGCTCCATAACCAGTAAGTACACTAGTAGACATTAGTCTCCGGAGGCACTTTGATCAAAGGTTGAAGGTGCAATAATGAATTTAATCAATGGTTAGAAACCAATGACTGAAACTCAATCTAATTTACCATAAATTTATAGTGAAATAAATACCACAAATTTATATACTGATCTTGTGGTCAGAAATTCAAGTGATGATTCAGTATGGGCCAATCTATACTAACTGGCAACTAATTGTGAATAACGGTAATATCAACGTAACGAATAATAATTATGATAAGAAATATGAAAATGGTAATGAATATGATCCGGTCAAATATAAATGTTATGTCGTGCAAATTGACCATAAAAGGTAACAATATATTTAGTAAATATTATTGCTTACTTACCACCCCTTTGAGAGATGGCTACCTTCTTTGGTGTGGGATGGGTGTTGTTTGTCTAAACAGGTTTTATGCCAAAGGAATAGGATTCTGTATGTGTGTTGTTTGTTTGTTTTTCTTCTGCCTCGTTGCACGTATGGACGTGTCAACAACGTTTGTGTGTGTTTTACGTGTTTGTGGCAGTACAAACAAAAGTTAGAGCGTGTAATTGTTGGTTATTCTCCTCGTGAGGAGTATGTGTAGGTATACGTGTAGGAGTGTTGACAGAATTGATAGGAGGGTGTTTTCCTTCTCCTTGTGTGTATTTGTTAAGCACTCCTCCGGCTCGACAATGTATCGACAATCACACCAGTGAGCCCCCTAATGTTTCTGTCCCACTGAGTACACTTTCTATGCACCTTACACACTCCAATCACACTGCTTGAGGTATCAAAATCGTACACACAACGAGTGTCTTGTCGTGCCGCTTTATGTGCCTCTGTGCAAGATTTCACTGTTGTTTTTGTGCACTGCAAGCTGCTAACACCTCCCCAACTCTTTTCCTACACTCCTCCACTACCTTTCCTTCTTGCTTTGCTTAGGGGAGTGGCTATTTTTCAAATTGCTGAATTGAAATTTGGAGGATATGAAAATCTAGGCTGGGACTCCACTTTTGTCGGTTCTAATCAAAAGTTATTATTTAATGTAAGCCGGGGTATTATCCTTCCAATTCCACAGCACTATGAAAATAACATAATCTTCCTCCTCCACAAAGAGAGGAAACAAGTATGGCGGAAAATGTAGGAGACTGTCAGAGCCAAGCAACAAAAAGGGAAAAGAGAAGCATTTCCCAGTGCCACCCCTAACGATAATATTATACTGCTTAAAAAAGTAGTACCGGTTATGAATCGTAATATTATCGTTTTCAACCGGCTCAAAAGTATATAAATAAAAACGGATATAACTACATCTTAAAGAGATATAGCTCTTCTATACATCACTGTTTATAGGGGTATAAGAAAAGGTCGCATATTTACCTATCTGCGCCTACACGTTAAGTGTCCGAGGCTGAATGACGTTCACGTGGGAGAACACAAAGAACAGTTATTTCACCTCATTAAGATGAATGTTTGTTTTGTAGGAAACAGGGGGAGCAGAAACGCATTGGAGATTATCATATTATATTCATATATTATTTTTTTACATATAAATATAATACATATATATATTTTCGTGTTTGATTTCTCTTACGAACATGTGCTGTTCAGGGGGAGCTCACTCACATACTGATATTAATATACTCATTGTGTTTGTTTTGCTTAAACATGGTACTTGGTTTGAAGATTTTGTTTTATGCATGGGGAGTTCATCTCTATGTTTCTGTCTTACTTTATCTTTCTTGCTTTACTATTTTATCCTTACTATCTATCTACTAATACATTTGTACTTTCTTTAATTTTTGTTCCTTGTATGAATTACTATACATCCATATTTGTTACTTGCATTTCCACGTGTATACATGTTATTGCTGTGCATGCAAAATGATAATTTGTGTGCAGGAGCATTGCACTATAATATTATATATTGCCTTCATATGATTGTTATGGATGTGATTCGGGAGATGGTTACACTCTATTGATATATCGACGTCTACGTTAGGTACAATATCTCAGTCTTCAAGTCGTTCGAGTGGGTTAGTTGTTATACATTATTAAATATTCATTCACGGTAAAAATATAACTTGATCAGGCGCGCGGCGCGCCTTCATTCGATCAACTCAACCCCCTCCTGGTTCTCGCACTATCCCGTTACACAATCCCATTGTATACTTCAAATGGTTACGGTTCATTTTCCCCCCCGCTTTTCGGCCGGTCCGCTATCTATTAATACTGTATTAAGATTATTATTAATAGTTCCAACATAAAAGTTGATCGTATACAAAGTAATAATAATAATAATAATAATAATAATAATAATAATAATAATAATAGTGCTTCTCTGTCAATGGCTGATGCATTTCTGCACATGCGCCTCCATCGTCTCACCCGTGAGGGGAGTACGAAGAATTGACGATAAGCTCTAATGACACCCCCGCAAGGGCAGTTCCAACACTTCCAGATGGGCCGGTATGTTCAATGAAAATACTGGTCCAGACGGATCGGTATGTTCAATGAAAATACTGGTGGCACCGACGGGAATCGAACTGGCGACAGGGCCCAGATGGTAGAACTTGACCACTGGGCAATAATAATAATAATAATAATAATAATAATAATAATAATAATAATAATAATAATAATAATAGTGCTTCTCTGTCTATGGCTGATGCATTTCTGCACATGCGCCTCCATCGTCTCACCCGTGAGGGGAGTACGAAGAATTGACGATAGGCTGTAATGACACCCCCGCAAGGGCAGTTCCAACACTTCCAGACGGACCGGTATGTTCAATGAAAATACTGGTGGCACCGACGGGAATCGAACTGGCGACAGGGCCCAGATGGTAGAACTTGACCACTGGGCTATCACGGTGTAATAATAATAATAATAATAATAATAATAATAACAAAATAGATAAAAAATAAATAAATAAAAAAAAAAAAAAAATACTGAGTGCAAAAAAACGAACAGCATAAAGCAGTCAGAATTACAATACATGAAAATTTGGAGTTGACAATTTGTAACCCTAGTGTTAAATATTACTATTCTCCTGTCACATCTGCTGTATTGATTCAACCTGTTTCAGAGATTTATGCCCTTCGCCTCTTGAATCTTTTCGTTGACTTCGTACGTTGTGTCTTCGTAGACTTACCCTATCACAGGCATATGTGACGGATATGACAGCTCTTAGAATCAAGTACCTTCTTCTTTAGCCGATCCACGCGCTTCTGGCTTCTAATATCTGACTTCATTCGTGGATCAACCTACGATGGACATGAGTAAAATATTTGAATCAAACAGCTTCAAATCTATACATCTGCTTTGACATGGATTCAGTTTGCGGCCTGACCCGTTTGACGAACTTGCCACTACCTTTACCCTGCGACACCGACCCTGCGAGAAAACCAACACAGAATTCTTACTCCAGTAACGACCATGGCTTGCTATGCTGATCGATAGGTGCTTACAGGTATATTGCAAAGGATGCTGTTCAAAATGAGAGGACATACCATCTTTACGCGACACCACATACGTTTTTTCCACTTTTTGTTTCTTCTTGTCCTGGAGACGGGATACATCAAGAACGGATACCAGCCACAGACAGCACCAAGAGAAGTATAATGTAACAACAACCAGGAAGAAAGAGGCACGCGGAGTGGATGAAGAGTAGTTAGAAGCGAAATACCAAGAAAGACACGGAATGCTAGAAGGACAACTGGTTACAGAATCAAGCCAGGATATTACCTTCTTTCGGTAGAGCTTCTCGATCTGCCTCAACTTATCTATATCAACACACCAAAAAAGTCCACAAAGAGGCCTTTTCTGCATGACAAGTGTTACATCAGCTATTTCTAAAAGTTGCAAACACGAGCGTCATGACCTCCTTCATTGCCGCCTTCGCTGTTGGCGATGACTTGCGCTTGCGCCTTGACTTTTTCCCAGCGCTTGACAGCCTTCATCTTCTTGCGAGCGCTGGAAAATCAAGCCACGTCTCAAATCGCTTCTTATTCTGTGCAAGTGACTGCATCACATGGTTACCGAGCTTCTGCAATCTTTTTCATAGGTCTTGCATTCACGGCCTTGAGCTTCTCCTTGAAAGCGTCCACTTCGGACCTGTTGCAGCAACATATACTCACGAGTGGGCCAAGTTTGAAGAAATCGGGCAGGGGCCTAAATGTGCAACTGACGACAAAAACGTGTCAAGGCGGTAATGAGCGTGCATGTGAAAGGCAAAACACCTGGAGGCTGGTAAAGGCGCCGTCATATGCGTGGCCTCGTCGTCTTTAAACCACTTGACAACATGAAGAGGCAAACCAAGTATGCAAACAAGCTATCAGGAAATACACGAGCACAGATTGCCAGGTTTGAGATACGCATTTGAAACCTTTTTTCCTAATATCCACGCCAAAATCCACGTGAATCCACGTCTTACTTTCGGAAAAGCAACGGAAATGGGGGGGGCTTGGGAAAGGTAATATTTTAGCATGCATGTACATTTAATACAAATAAACATCCACGTACATATACTCAATTTTTACATGTTTTATCTCCTTATCTATCTATCTGTTTATTCGTTTAATGACTCATCAACACAGTTTAACGTGTTGGTATATTATCATGGGAATCATTTGTTATACCTTGAATGTTACAGGATGTTCATTCAATAAGATCGTAGTATAGAGCTTGACAGGATTTGTTTCGCGTGTACAAGGTGTGAGTGTGCGAGGAGTGCTAGGTTAGGGAGTGCATACTCGCGGCAGGTCGTCGGGGTCTGACGTCATATAGCTGCAGCGGCACAGCAAGCCATCAAAAGATGCGACGCCGTACTTTGTATGGGAAGGTGATAGTGAGAACCAGCAAGAAACAGGATAAGTTATCTCCACCCTCTATTTTTGCTTCTGCCTCTCTTTACTCTCTCTTTTTACTCCCTCTCCCCCTCTCTCTCTTTCTCCCCTGATCTTTCTCTGACTCTGTCTCTCTTCCCCCCCCCCCCCCCTCTCTCTCTCCCTCTCTCTTTCTTCTGATCTCGTCGTTCGATATTCTTGGTTTTTGTGTTGTACATATCTGACCGATTGTATGCGCGGTCAATTATGGCGCGCCTGTTTTTAGCGCGGATCATAGCTGTGCCGATGGCCAAGGCCTCTGCCTGCGCCTCCTAACACACATGCAGCAGCCATATGTCAGCCTTGGCATGACAGCATCCAGCCAGAAAGCGCCGTCATCTGCAACTGATAGCAAGCAAGACAGCGGCGATCAAGTCAGTCACTTCCGTTCTGTGAATTGTCCAGTCTTACCCGTGCAGACCTACCTTTCCTTTGTCGATGGGGTTTGCACTACATCAACTAAGCGTCTACTCCCTGTTCTTGCTGCTCTTTGATGTCTATCTGTGTCTACCGAGTCTGAGCTCCAGTCTTCATCCTGCGGAACCTCCTCGAAGCCATATCTGCAGCAATATACGACAGACCACACATGCCATGCCACAGCTCGTCACTAAGCAGAGATAAGGGAAAAAGGCAGCCTTGGACCAAGCAAATATTACCAAAACGGCATGTGCCAACATTTACAAAACGCGAAGACACTTCAAAGAATTTTTTAAGACATCGCAAACGCAAATAATATTGCAAGGAACACACAATTGTATAAAAAATATTACCTTACCCCCCCCCCCCCCCTCACCCCCACCCACCCACTTCCCTTCCCCAAAAACACACACCCACCCAACCCACCAACTCTGCCTTTCTTTGACTCAAGCATTTGTGGGCTTTATCTTTTTACTGAGCAGGGACACATCCCCTCCCCTACATCCAGACAAGGTTGGAAAATCATAACTTTCGAGTCAATCTATGCCGATTGTAAAGCGGTACAGTTAGCGCAGTCGTGTCAGCGCAGGCTGACCGCCTGAAGTCGGTTTCCTGTCCTTTGCGCAGCCCGTGGAACGGTACTGGCCCATCCACTGGCGCCGCCGCCTCCGCCGCCGTCGCTCCTGACAGCCGCAGCCGCATCCAGCTGTGGGTACAGGTTGTTCCCTTTTTATTGGCATCGAAGAGTCAGAAGAAAGGGTAGACAGGTAGGTGGGACCGAAGGTTGGTAGGTCGGGAAGTGTAGGTAGATGGGTAGGTAGGGAGGTAGGTAGTAGATTGATAGGTTGTCATGGTACGTAAGGAAGTAGGTTGGTTTGAACAGGCAGGAAGATTGGTAGGTTGGCAAGTACGTAGGACCGCTCCGGCCATACTGAATGGGCAAGGATGCAACAGGAAGGATGCAGCAAAACAGCGAAGTGAGACCAAGAAAGACGTTGTTAGTCGACGGCAATCCAGGCACCTTGAGTTTAATCGAATGCAACTGCAGTCAACAGAATCGTACATGGAACAGTGCTGGGTGGAGAAAATGAAAGAGTAGAGAACGTTGAAACAAGCAGTCTACAATTAAGAAAATGGATGTCTGCGAAATAGATAGATAGATAGATAGATAGATAGATATAGATAGATAGATATAGATAGATAGATAGATAGATGACATCAAAGACACCCGAATGACTGACCTGTTGCTTCTGCTTTTCTTCTGCCAGTTCCTCCGCGCTATCCCACTCGTGTTCGTCAGCCTCCCCGCCTGCCTTCGTATCCTCAACTTCTTGTTCTCTTGACCGTTTTCTTTTTCGACTTGCTTTAATCTCTGTTTCATCTTGCTGATTGCTTGCTTCGGGTTGCTCTTGCGTGCCTGCTCTAGGCGCCTCCTCCGCGTCCTCCTCCAGGCCGGCCAAGGCGCCTCGCGAGAACCACCTGCGCCGTTGACACAGCAGCACTGCGTACGCCGGCAACAAGCGCGCGGGCTTGATACGGTACACTACGCACGGCAACAACAAAGCACGCACGCCCACCTCTGCACGCGATCCGCAGCCGATGGCTCACGAACCGCCTACACACATACACATACATACATACATACATACATACATGCATACACACATACATGCACATATGCACAAATGCACATACATGCATGCATGCATGCATATATGCATACAAACATTTACATACATACACATACATACATACATACATACATGCATCATACATACATACACATGCATACATAACATAAATACATAACATAAATACAAACATACGTACAAACATACGTACATATATACATACATACATACATACATACATACGTTACATACATATAACATAAATACAAACATACATACAACATACATACATACATACATACATACATACATACATACATAGAACATACATACATACATACATACATACATGCAGACGCCACTGGACACAAGACAGACCTATTCCCAACACACATGAGGTGTTGTTATGCAATCGAAGGATTTATTAGGACAGCTAGACGAGTGAGCGGATGAAGGAGGTCACAGAATTTAGGCCTTGAGGATACATTCATAGAAATCATAACCATCATATAATACCGAGTCAGAAAGACAGACAAGAAAAATTTTAGAGCACATATATACCCAAACCATGAGAACAGATAGTGGAGCTCGATAGGAATCAAAATAAACGCCCAGCAGAGGGATCAACAGATTGAGACAGGATGGCTGCCGCAGCGAATATGGGAACACATACAGTCACCTGCAGCTGCTTCAAGCTCACCAAGATGCCCTGGTCTGTGTCCTGCGCGCCATCTTCGTGCTCGTCTTCTGCGTCGTCACCTTGTTCGCGCTCGTCGTCGGGCAGCGCGTCGTGCTCCAGGTCCAGGTCAGAACTGCGCTGTTTGTCCTAGCACGCAGCCCCGGCAGCAAGCCAGGTTACGATAGAAGGAAAACACGCGCCAGGCAGGGGGCTCAATATGCAAAGGCGCATAAAAAGCAACCAAAAAAAGAAACCTTCATCTTCCTGCGTTTCCTAAACTGTTGGTAAAGGTGATCCAAATTAGCTTCCAACTCCTGTACCCCAAGATGACATTGCATGTCTAGCATCTTTTGGTGAACTGTTTTGTCTACCTCTTGTTTGCGCTTGGCTTCCTTTTCCAAGTCTTCGTCTTCGCTCTGTTCCTCTCCATCTGCTGCCTTCCCACCATCGCTCCATTCATCGCTCACCTCCACATCTGCCAAGTCGATGCCTGTTAAAACACAGTAACCCACACACGTAAACAGAGAATACCGATACCTATGCAAAGCTAGAGAACGAGAGATCCATGACTTGCACGCATAAGCAAAGAAGATTCAAAGACGGTGAACATAGATGCAGTAGGTATCGGGACCGTCGACGCCGGTCTCATGCAGCCTTTCCACTGCCTGCCAAACACCAGGGGCGCTCCGTGATACAAGCTACCTCTTATTGCCATGCAATATCAAGCAAGCGCTAACCCTATCGCTGGCTTCGAGTCAGAGGACGGGGAGGACAGGGACAGAGGAGCAGCGACCTGTGCGTTGGGGATTTTCGAAGCGGAAAACAGCTCCAGACTATCAGATTCCGTATATCCTCCCCCTAACATGAACAAAAGTACAGAAATGTAGGAAGATGCGGCATGCGAGGAGCCTTGCCTTCGATATGCTTATTCTGCTCCATTTTTTTCCTCAGTTTGCTCTTCTGTACATTTTGCTTCTTGCGCTGCAGCTTTTGGCGGGCCTTCTCCTGCGACAAGCATATATTAACTCAAGTGGTAGGTTTTATGCACGAGAAGGGAGAAACAAAGCTACGGCACAACCGAGCCTGAAGGAGATGATTAGGGCAGATGATACGGAGGAACGCAGACCAGCCCGTGCACGGACAGAGACAGAATGCACCACAACGAACGACAAACGACGAACGGCGACAATCCATGCGGTCACTGGCTGGCATGAAGCCACAACCGATCATTTGCCACCCGCCTCCTAGTTTGCCCCATGCCATACCTTATTGCCTAGCTCTTCCAGTTCTTTTCCCAGCTCTTCTTCTGTTTTGTCCTCATCGCGCGGCTGACTGGGCTGGTCGCTTTTGCTGTCCTTGTCTTGCTCCCTGTCGGCGGCCGCTTCTTCTGCGTCCAGCTCCTTCCGATACTTCTGCATCTTGCGACGCCACTTCACCAGAGACGAAAAATCACCTTGTGCATTCACACGCAACAAATATAAGATACTCACAAATAAAAAGAGTTTCGTTCCCACGAAAACACATGGATCGAATCTACTTGTCTGCCTTCCTATACATCCCATTATTTCTAGCCTGATTCTATCGATCAATCCGTTCCATTTATTTTTGCACTTCCTCAGAACCGACCTTTGCCAAGTAGCTTTAGGTCCTTCATGAGCTCGCAAATTTCTTCGGTGGTGGCTTCGTGCGACCGGTAGAGCTCGCTGGCTTCGTCCCACGCCTGCCACACAGACAAAGCCAGCATGAGTTGTCAGCATATGCACGGTCTACAAGAAGCAGATGTCATACAAGAGAGGCGTAGGCGCCCAGGAAGACGCCGGGCTCCTTGGTGGAGAGGAAACCAGAGACCGTGCCCACAGCCCACCTGGAATCCAGGCAGAAATAAGCGCGTTCGTGTGTGGTAGGCAGGTGGGTGGGTGGGTCAAAAGATACAAAGATAAATGGATGATAAAGATAGGTAGATAGATGGATAGCTTTACTCGGTGCCGTCGTAGCCTGAGCGGTTGCGTTTGGCGGGTTTGCTCGTGAACACGTCGTGCTTCTTCTTCTCCTCCACCTGCTTGAACACCTGCGCGCAACATCGACTGCGTGTGTAACACATCGCAAAGTGTATGATATCACATCACAACGTAGGATTGCAAGACAGCCGCAGTACCTTGGAAGGGTCCAGCAGTCTGGGGTCGATTTTCTTGGGAGCCTTGTACCTGCGGGTGAGAGTGGAAGGCTCACACTGTGTTCGTAAATTTTAGGACAAGGTTGCAGAGAGAACAACGAAAGAGAATTTGTGACAAAAAGGATGATACTGAGAAGCAGTCGATTCTTGTATGAATAAACATTTTGAAAACAAAAATGGCAATCTCCACTATCGCGTCTCTTTCCATTTTCTTGATTTCCTCATATATCTTCATACTTGAGGTATCGCTTTTCTTCATAAATTTCCTCGCATGATATTTCTCTCGTGCTTCTTTTCCCTCCCTCCGCCCCTTCCTCCATCCCTCCGTCCCGCTCTCTCTCTCTCTCTCTCTCTCTCTCTCTCTCTCTCTCTCTCTCTCTCTCTCTCTCTCTCTCTCCTCGCCTGCGCGCTTGCTCGCTCGCTCGCATTCGAATTCTTGCTTTTTGATCTCAAGTCGCGCGTCTACTGTACCCATCGATTCACACGTTGATATCATGCATGTAACAATGAAACCAAGGCGATTTGTGGTTACTATAGGCAAGTAAATATAGGCAGGGACGACTGCAGCGCACAGCTGCAACAAACCAGTTTAGGCACATGGAAGCAAGGAGTACCCTCGGCAGATGACGAAGATTTCTGCAGAGGTGGCGCGAGAAGCGGCTGGCTTCGTCGCTTCCGTCTGAACACACAGTGTATCAGCTGAACGTGCATCTTCATTTAGTTATAAGCGTACACACAAACCCGCCTTTAAACCAAATAAAATCCAGGAACATATACATACACACACATATATATATATGTATATGAATATGTATATATATATATATATATATGCATACATACATACATACATACATACATACATATATATACATATATATATGTATATATACAAAAACATATGTGTATGCGTGCGTGTGTGTGTGTGTGTGCATGCTTTGTGTTTGGAGCGAAAGCGAGAGAGAGAGAGAGAGAGAGAGAGAGAGAGAAAGAGACAGAGAGAGAGAGACATCGAGGGGAGGGGGAGGGGGTTATGTAATATTTAAGCGTCATCACATATATTTCTACTGGCTGCAGATGGGAGCGTGGAGCGTGTAGTTGTCACATATATTTGTTTGGCTGCATGGTGTGAGCGTGCACAGACTTTGTCGAAGAACTGGTCCAGCACCCACAGCAGCGCGTGGTAGTCCTGCCCCCACAACAATCCAACTACAACTTCCTGACCAGCAACGAAGCATGACCTGTGATCGGAAGACTTTACTCACGAAGGTGCCTCCGGCCTTGAGGAAGTGTGTGGACAGGCGCAAGGAATGCATCACCAATTCCACCTGTCAAAAGGCAAGTGATTGGTCAAGCGGCACGTCCGACTTGTGCTGCGCAACGATCAAGCACCTACTATGTTTTGATTCTAAATCTAGTGTCCAATGGTTAAAAGCTCAAAATTTTGCCACAAACATATGAGTTTGCTGACAGCGAGTATAAGTCTAAACTGGAGGGTGGTACCTGCCCGTAGGCGTCGGCATGCCACGCGCCCTTGCCGCCCAGGTTCGGAGCGCCGTCGTGGATCACCGTGTCCACCTGCCAGCGTGCACAAGGCCATCCATCAAGCGAATCGGAAACAAACTGATAAGCAGCATGAAGAGAAGAAGGCAGCACAACACAGGGAAAAGAGGCAGAACTTCTTGGCCTTGCAGGAGGCCCTTCAGCGTGGCTCTGCACTTGGCTGAAGTGATATCGTCCACAAAAGTTTTACAGCCCCTACCCCAAGTCCAAACAAAGCAGACCCAACTGGTTACATTTTTGATGTGCACCCGAAAAAAAAAAATCCAAACACGCAGAGAAACCTTAGTACATGAGACTAGCGCATCTATACAGTAAGATATGTGAGCTATGTTACGTACGGCACGGGTTTGATGGGGTGGAGGTCCACGCCGATGATGATGGATTGCACGGGCATGTGCTTGGCTGCCACCTATAGCCACAACCCAGCAGCCGTCCAGCACACATCGCACTCGCGCTGGCGGCAAGCAGCGGTGATGATCGAGGTGCGAATGGAATGCGCAGCTGGACCTGGAGCCATCCTCCAGGGGCAGCACACAAATCTAACAGCACCTAAGAATACATTTCTTCAAGTACATAAACCAATTCTTTTGCAAAAGGAAAGAAGAAAGAAAGAAAAGAGAAAAGATGCACACATAAGTAATGCAGTGTCCCAGTTGGGGAGCCGCCATGCATAGAAAGCACGTGCCATGATGTAGTATAGCAAACCACACTGACCCTCGAGCTGCCGAGGAAGTCGTATTGCTTGTTGAGCTGGATCAACTTAAATGCAGCGCGCGAACGGTAGCCTAACCGCAGCAGCAGACAGATAGGAAGTCGTACTGCTTGTAGGGCTGGATCAGCTTAAACGAAGCGCGCGAACGGTAACCTAATCATCGGACCGGAACCGCAACAGCAGAAACGTGCCACGAAACAGGCCAGACAAAAATACTGATGGCAGAGGCTGTGGGTTGACCTTGTTCCTTGGCAAGCTTCCAGAACTTGTCATGCTTTTTTTGTTTCCATGCCATCCTGGCACAATAGCGACCGCGTTGTTTCGCCTGACAACCAATTTTTGAAAGAAGGAGGTTAAGGAAGAGGGAGGAAAGGGAGACATGTGTGCAGCAGAACAGAGATGGCACTGATGACAAGAGAGAGTTCGAACCTGTTTCATGTTTTGCGTGTTCTTTTCCTCCCTTTACATTCCCCACCCTCCCCCCCCCCTCACACACACACGTTTTTTCTTTCTTTTCTTTCTTTTCTTTCTTTTTTTGTCTTTTTGTTCTATCTCTCTTTCTTTCTTTCTTCTTTCTTTCTTTCTTTCTTTCTTTCTTTCTTTCTTTCTTTCTTTTTGCGCCTCGACCTGAAGTATTTGAGACCATGTAACTTCTGATACCTTGTGTACTGCTGTTTTTTTATCTCTGTCTAGCAATTTTTGCTCATGCATACATGCATGTGTAGATACATAAATGTGCATACCATATTATAAATATGTATGTATGTATGTATGTATGTATGTATCAACTGCACGCAAACACACACACACATACATACATACGTACATATATACACAACCATAAAATGCGTTACATTACATTACATTACATTACATTACATTACATTAAACTGGAGCAAGGTACATACATACATACATACATACATACATACATACATACATTACATACATTACATAAATTACATACATTCATTCATACATACATACATACATACATACATACATACATACATTACATTACATAATTACATACGTAATTACATAATTACATACATGAAAAAAATACATACGTACATACATACATACATGCATGCATACATACATACATACATGCATACGTACATACATACATGCATACTATGTATACATACATACATACATACATACATACATACATACATACATACATACATACGCACATACATACATACACACATTACATACATACATTACATACTATTACATTACATGACATTACATACATACATACATACATACAAACATACATACATACATACATACAACACACATACATACACACATACACATACATGCATACATACATGCCTATATACATACATACATACATACATACATACATACATACATGCATGCATGCATGCATAATTACATACATACATACATACATACATACATACATACATACATACACATACCATGTATACATACATGCATGCATACATACATACATACATACATACATACATGACATGTTTTGCGTTATGTTATGTTATGTTATGTCATGTTATGTTATATGTATGCACGTATGCATGCATGCATTCATACATGTCAGTCTGTCTGTCTGTATGCATGCATGTATGTATGTATGTATGCATGCATGCATGCATGTATGCGTGCATGCATGCATGCATGTATGTATGTATGTATTAATTTATGTATGTATGTATGTATGTATGTAGGTAGGTATGTATGTATGTATGTATGTACATATGTACGTACGTATGTATGTATGTATGTATGTATGTGTGTGTGTATGTGTGTATGTGTGTATGTATGTATGTATGTATGTATGTATGCATAACATAACATAACATAACATAACATAACATAACATAACATAACATAAACATAAACATAAACATAAACATAAACATAAACATAAACGTAAACATAAACATAAACATAAACATAAACATACACATAAACATACACATAAACATACACATAAACATACACATAAACATACACATAAACATAACATAAATACCATAGCAAAACAAAAATAACTAAACAAACCATAACATACCATAACATAACATAAAATAACATAACATAACATAACATAACATGACATGACATAACATGACATAACATAACATAACATAACATAACATAACATAACATAACATAACTAACATAACATAACATAACATAACATAACATAACATAAACATAACTAAGATACTCTTTTTCCCTCCTCCTCCTCCTCGTCCTCCTCCTCCTCCCCCTCCTTTAGTGTCCTTCTCCTCCTTCCTCGTGTACGTATGTTATGTTATGTTATGTATGTTATGTTATGTTATGTTATGTTATGAAATGTAAATGTAAATGTAAATGTAAATGTAAATGTAAATGTAAATGTAAATGTTATGTTATGTTATGTTGTGTTATGTTATGTTATGTTATGTTCTGTTATGTTCTGTTCTGTTCTGTTATCTTATGTTCTGTTCTGTTATCTTATGTTATGTTATGTTATGATATGTTATGTTCTGTTCTGTTATGTTCTGTTCTGTTCTGTTCTGTTATCTTATGTTCTGTTCTGTTATCTTATGTTTTGTTATGTTAATGTTATGTTAATGTTATGTTATGTTATGTTATGTTATGTTATGTTATGAGTCTGTTATGTTATGTTATGTTATTATGTTATGTTTATGTTATGTTTATGCTATCTTATGTTATGTGTTATCAGTGACGACGACGACGAGGAGGAAGACGAGAACGACGAGGACGAAAGGACGAGGAGGACGAGAGGACGAGGAGGAAGTTGGACGAAAAAGAAAGAGAAAGTAGAAGAAAACACACTCGACCTAATTGAAATGTACACTCGAATGATTGAAATGAGTGATCGTGACAGTCTTTCGTGAACTGTTCCTTTTGGTAGGTGTTCTACCGCAAGTTAGAGAGACTGGAAATGTTTTCGCTAACAAAACACCGCGAGTTACGGCAGTTGTTAGGTTCGGGTGATCATCAAAGGGTTTTTCTTTTAAAATTTGAACCGCAGAAGCTAGAGAAGACTACTACTGAACTAGCTGAACTACTACTCTAGCTACTGTACTAGAACTGTAGAACTAGTAAGATCTCTAGTAGAAATCAGAACAATAAAATATCAGAATTAATTTACTAGATTTAATTAATTAAATCGTCTGGACAGTGCGAGCTCGAGCATTTTCCTAGTTTTCGCATGCGCAGGGACGCTCGATAGATCTAGAACTCTGTACTGTAGTAGAGTACTTAGTAGATGTGATTATGCTCATTTTAATATTAATGTGATGCTTTTTATGTGGTGTAGTAATTGTACTAAGACTTCACACTGAAACTTAGTAGTATAGGGTGCCACTTTGGCACACTTTTTCAATACATTCCTCCGGAGAAATCAAAATCATTCAATCTGCTCTCCTCTTCATTTCGCAAACAAACAATACGGAAAGCATTTATAAGCAAATAAGCCTTAGTCTTACAAGTTAATTTCTATTTAAATAATTATAAAGACACATATATAGGATGACGACGTTCAGGATTTCAAAAGGTTGCGTAATGGTTAAGAATAATGAAAAAAGACCTATGGTGAAAGTTCAATGGAGAGAAGGAGGAAAAGTTATGTGTAAGAGTTTCTGCATAGGAAAAGGCAAATCAAAAGAGCAGGCATTGGAAGAAGCAAATAAATATCATAAAGAAGTTGTAATACCTAAATATGAAGAATGGAAAATAAATTACGAACGTGAAAGAAAAGCAATTAAAATGAAAAAATCAAGAAATGGATAATCAAAAGTTATATTTGCGAATGTGGAGCAGAGATTACAAATGGAAGTAAATGTAAACATAAGAAATCTAATAAGCATAAAGAAAACGTAGAGTTATTAAAATCTAAGGTTGAACAAGTTAAGAATGAAGAAGACGAAAGATGTAGTATGTGTGGTTATATAGAAAAAATTGCCATTGCGGTTCAGGATATAGCAAGTACGATCAGACTTGGAAAGACAAAAGATTAATAGGATTTATGGGTTTTGCTAGCATAGCATAGCCGTACAACAATTACGCCGTCGGAATTGAAATCATTTAGACGGAGGTATGGGCGAATTTTATGTTAGAGACAAGGACACACCATTATATAGAGGCACACAAGGACACAGGACACACCACACATTTGAGACGGCAAAATTATTTTAATTTTATAAAATTATATTTCTTTAGATATATTTATCAAACATGGAGACACACACGTATAACGGCAAAGTCTACAGGTTGGATAGATTAAGGGAATATAAGATAAATTATGAAATTAAACTTGTCAGGGGTCGGGACGTCCTATATATTAAACCAAAGGTAAGGGGGTATAAGATAGATTCACCGACAGCCCAAAACTACTTGAACCAAGTAAGAGGTGCGGTGTATTTTGAACACCATGCTATTCCAATAGCACCACCTTTACCTACGATTGAAGAGAAAAAAGAAATCAAGGAAAATGTCAGAGACTTGATGCGATATGGCAATTACGAAATCAAGCGAGACGACAGAAAGGAGCACAAACTTGGAATAAACGAAAGTATTTACAGGGTTGTGTTGAATGGAAACTTTCGGTCTTTCACTATGCGAGATGTAATAAGATTTATTGAAATCATATTGAACGACTTTTTAAAACGACAGGGTCAAAGAGATAAGGTTGATGTAGGTATTGAGTTTGTAGATTATTATGGCAAAGTATCTACAGGCCAACATTATGTCAATGAAATCTCGGTTGAAAAAGTTTTAGAAAGATTGTCGTCAATATTTCAAAGCAACGAAAGTCTTTATATGGATGAAAGTGGCACCAACTTTGATAAATTAAAGTTGGTATTGAAATCTGTTAAAATGCCTACTGGCGGAGCAAGGCTACAGGTTTTGAACAAACTTGATGTATATAGAAAGAAAGGAGTAATCTGTATTACTAATAGCGATAACTTATGCTTGGCCAGAGCAATCGTTGTAGTAAAAGCAAAAATTGAAAAACACCAAAAATACAAAACAATAATGATGGGACGAAAGATACAGCAGGAAATGGCTGAGGATTTGCATAATGAAGCGAAAGTTGTTAAGGATGTGTGCGGTCTCCCAGAAATTGATACCTTTGCTAAGCACATTAAATATAATTTGGTTATTGTAGAGTTTCCTGACCAAATCGTCTATAAGACTGATTTAGTAGATGAGAAAGGCGAACGGCTGACAAACCTTTACATTCTAAAAACGGAAGGGCACTACGATGCCATAACCAATATGAAGTCAATGCTAGGAAAAAAGAATTTCTGCGAGTTGTGTCTAAGGGGATATATGGAAAGACATGCATGCGATGCTAAATGTAGTATCTGTGAAACCAAGGGTTGTAAGGGAATAAATGACAAGAGCCAGTGGAAAGAATGTGAGAAGTGTAATAGAAAGTTTCCAAATACTGAATGCTTTAATAATCACATGAAGACAACTGCGATGTTAAAGCGAAATGTAAATCGTGCGGTCTTAATTACAGAAAAAAGGACATACACAAATGCGGATATGCGAAATGCCGTAATTGTAAAGAACTGAAACCACTAGAGCACCAATGTGAAATAGTCCAAAAGGAAATCCTACCGCCGTCAGAGCAATACATATTCTTTGACTTTGAAGCGACACAGGACACGGGCGAGCACATTGTAAATTATGCTGAAAGTCAGTATTACGATGCTAAGGAACAGCCAGTCATTCATAAGAACATTCAAGACTTTTGTAATTGGGCTTTTGACACTAAACACAGCGGATTTACCTTTATCGCACACAATGCCCGCGGTTATGATAGTCAGTTTATCCTTAGATGGCTAGTTGATAACAAACAGACACCATTTGTCATTTACCAAGGCGGTAAGATAATGATGATGACACATAAGAAATACCGCTTCATTGATAGTTTGAGTTTCCTTACGATGCCATTGTCTGACTTTCCAAAGACATTCGGACTAACGCAACTTAAGAAAGGATACTTTCCGCACTTCTTCAACACAGACAAGAACAAAAACTATGTTGGGGTTATGCCACACAAGAAACATTACGGCTACGACACTATGCGAGGAGATAAGAGAAAGGAGTTTTTAGAATGGTATGAACAACAGGTTAATAATCACAACCACTTTGATATGGCGAAGGAAATCGCTGAGTATTGTCATAGCGATGTTGATATACTTAGAAAGGGCTGTATAGATTTTAGAAAGCAGTTTCTTGAATTCGGTATTGACCCTTTTCAATATACAACTATTGCGAGTTGTGTTATGGCTCTGTATCGTGCTAAGTTTATGCCTGTTAATTCAATTGCGGTATTGAAAGCGGAAAAACAAAACAGGATGGCTTCAAGGGCTTGTGTTGAATGGTTAGCCTACAGAAGCAGACTAGACAAAATCGATATTAAACACGCATTCAACGGAGGTGAAAAAATGTTTCAACTCGGGCAATCTCGTGTGTATATAGATGGCTGGGATGAGAAAAACAAAACCGCTTATGAGTTTTACGGGTGTCATTGGCACGGCTGTCAGAAGTGTTGGAACGGCAATGCAATGAATGCCAAGAAAAATAAGACTATGGGTGAACTATACAAGGAAACAATGAGAAGAGAAAAACAACTGAGCCAACAGGTAAAAGTAATAAGTGTCTGGGAATGTGATTGGAGCCTGATGAAAACCAGTGAAAGACTGGCCGAGGATACCAACGAACGAATTATGGAACAAGAAGGATTAAACCCACGAGAAGCAATGTTTGGAGGTAGAACGAATGCTCTAACATTGTATTGGAAATCACGACACAGCGACGAATACGCGAAATACATTGACATATGCTCACTCTATCCGACCGTTATGTATTATGACCTTTACCCTAGCGGGCACCACGAAATCATCAGACCAAATGATGATGTGGAACGAAAAGATATGCGAAACAAAATCATAAAAAAGGAATACTTTGGAGTGGCTAAGGTTAAGATGCTACCGCCGAGAGGATTACTACACCCAGTCTTACCAAAAGCGGACAGAGGCAAGATGATGTATTACTTATGCGATAAGTGCGGGATGACTGAGCACCACGGAGAATGCAAGCACACCGACAATGAGCGGGCAATAACAGGAACTTGGGCAACTCCAGAAATTTACAAGGCCTTAGATAAAGGGTATAAGTTAATGAAAGTATATGAAGTATGGCACTGGAAAGAACAGAGCAGTAGCCTATTCAAAGAATACATAAAGACATTCTTGAAGGTTAAGCAGGAATCAAGTGGATATCCAGCAGGATGCAATACGGCCGAGGAAAAACAAAACTACATAAGCAGTATGGAAATCAAAATGGGTGTTAAGATGGATGAAAACAAAATAGAAGAAAACTCAGGTCGCCGTGCGGTGGCTAAGTTGTGCTTGAACTCCTTGTGGGGTAAGTTTGGAGAGAAGCAGAACAAAAAACAAAACAAAATGATAAGGGATAAGGAAACCCTATACAAACTAATGAACGATAAATCAGTGGATAACATAAACATTAACATAATCAACGACGAAATAATAGAGGCCAGTTATGATTTAAAACAGGATGCGGTCAGCGACCCGATTAAGACAAATATTGTAGTTGCTCTATTTACTACCTGCCACGCGAGAATGAGACTTTATGAGATGATGGACAGACTAGGCAGGAGAATTCTATACCACGATACGGATAGTGTAATATATACCACAGACCTGACGAAAGGCGAAGATGATGTAAAGACGGGCAAACTACTCGGGGACTGGACGGATGAATTAAAGGGAGCCAAGATAAAGACCTTCGTTGGAGGCGGGGCAAAGTGCTACGGATACTTATTAGATAACGGCAAAGCCAGTATGAAAGTGAAGGGCTTCAGTATGAATTACGAGACGAAGAAGGCCTTAAACTTACCTAATATGTTAAGTGTAGTCAGTTGCGGGCTTGGTATTAAAAACACTGAATTATTTGAGAAGGGTAAAAATGAACTGGCGGACTTGTTAGAGACTGAGGAAGAATTAAGGATTGCTAAGCGAATTGAGAAGTCTGGAAAAGTTGTTATAGTAGAGAATAACAAGATAACACGGGACAAACAAAAGAAAAGAATAACAAGCGAATACTTAGAAAAGATATTTAGTTTTACATATACGAAAAGACAAGTTATCGGAATTGTAGAGAATGCGATTGAAACACGGCCGTTTGGATATTAATGATGTTTAGTATAGCAAAAACAATATAGGTTTTTGGGTTATGGAGTTAAACTTCATAATTTTTTTATTTATTTATTTTTTCTATAAAATATATACCATATACTATACTATGACCACCCTCACCAGACTATGCGAGAAGTTTGAGAAACTCTCTATTGAAAATAAAAAAGAAACATTTTCTCTTACCGATGTTAAAAAGATAATTACTGACGAAATCCAAATGATTGAAAATGCGAGGGCTGGCAAGCCAAATGATACTTTTCCATTTGGTAAGTATAAAGGTAAGAAAATTCAAGATATAGCGGTTATTGATAAGCCATACCTTGAATGGGTTATGAAACAGCCTTGGTTTGAGAAATTTACCGACATTAAAAGTGAAGTAAAAAAAATACATTTAATAAAAATTATTTTGTAGTATATATATCAATGACAGACCTAAGCACCAAGCAGGACTACTTGAATGAAATTGAAAAATGGAACATTGACAGCGAAGTTAAGAAACCCACTATTAAATGGACTAAACCCGACATTGTTTCTTTCTATGAGCAATATAAACCCAATGTTGGGATTTCCAACATAGATGATAATGTGAAAGTAGTTATTCCTTTAGAAAACGTGTTGGACGAAGAGCCGAGCACACCTTTTAAGGAGACTGATTTAAAAGAGACTGGAATTACAGAGATTAAAATGAATGTCGGCGAAGAAATAGCACAAAGTGAAACCGATATTTTTCTTCAATATGGTAAGTATAAAAAAATGAAAATTGAAGATGTTGCTAAGATTGATAAACCATACCTTGAATATTTAATTCAACAACCTTATTTTAATAACAAAGATGCGGTAAAAAAATATTTGTGATGATATTACATTGTCTTCCACTAAATTTTTTTTGGCTTTACCAATCCTCTATAAAATTAGCGATAATATTGACATTTCCACCATTATTAGTAGTAGAAACCGATTTCTGTGTAAAAGTTAATACATCACTTGGAGACAGATAAATATCATAATTTCTTATATTGATTTGTTGAGTTGAATTAGCATTAACATATATTTTAAAAATAGTCGTTCCGTTGGCGATAGCAGTCGCTGTTGTGTCGGCATCAACTATTGAATATTTCGTATCTACATCCGCATACACTGCTCCAGTTAATGTTCCATTAACCACCATTCTGACGACATTCGTTTTTGAGTCTTCATTACTAATGCTTATTAATGATGGATACACTAATGAATAATTGTCTAAGTTAGCACCAGCACTATCATATTTAGCCTTATTTCTTATACTCAATATCGGTCTTTCTGTAGTGTGGGCTACTTCAGCACCCTCAATTGAATTCGTTATACTTGTATTAATAGTATTCAACCCCTCAATGAATAAACTAGCACTCGCCGTTTAAGAATTTGTATTCCAGTCTTTGCATCATTTCTCATGACTGCTGTAAATGGTAATGTCGTATTTCCAAGGCTTACTTCATCATTCGAATTAGCATACTTAATCATATGAACTAGTTGAAATTCACCAGTCTCTGGATTTTCAATTGAAAACTTAATAGCACCAAACCCAAGATACTGAAATTGAATTTGAAATACATTTCCTACGCTCCATTCTAAGTCTGGCATAGCCGAAGTTCCATCGCACGGGTCATCCCAGTCTTTTTGGTCAATATATTCTACATCAGTTCTTTTACAATGTGCGATATTCATTCCTTCGTGATTTTTGTAAAAATAAAATCCATCGTTAAGGTCATTTCCTATTCCAATAAATGAATAATATGCTTTTGTATCATCCGTCGTCCATAGAGCAGTAAAGCGAGCAAGTACACCCGTTCCAGTTCTATATTTTATTCTCCTTTTACTTACTAATTCAGCATCCGCCGTCGCATTTGCTTGAGTTTTCAATTCAGCCATATTATCCAAAAATGACACACTTGCTTTAGTTTCTGTTTTTGTCCATACCCTTGTATTAATGGTATATGGAAAGATTTCTTGTAATACTGGTGTTAATTGCGCAGTTGTTGTTTCGCCGAAGGCTGTCTTCATATTATCAATGTGGCCATCATATCCTACTTTTAGGTTAATGAACTCTCCTTTAGGATTTTGTGCGACCAAATTTCTCTGGTGGGACATTGTTGATTTTTTGTTTTCGAAGTAGTCAAAAACAAAGGTTCTATATTATCAAAAAAATAAATTAACTATCAAAATTAATAATTACATATTACCTCACTGGCGGAGTTATGAAATAGTAATCATATTTGCCTTAACCTGAACCTCTCGCTGAGTGATTGCCACGGTGTAGTGGTTAAGAGCAGTTCCCGCATTAGTGCCAATAAACTCCCATCGTCGCTCAGTATCAAGACTTAAACCGCTGATTTCATTTTGGTCTTTGCTCCATAGCGGGCGGGTATTATCCCAAGCATCAACCCAGAACCAGTTGTATTTATACACATCATTATTCATCAAGGCCGAACCCTCAATCTTTGGCTTCAAATACATATAGTCTTCTTCAGAGGCGCAGTCAATGTTAAACTCTTGCTGTCGTGCTCCGTCTAGAGTAGTGTATAAAGTAGCGATCTTTGCTGCTGTGCGATTATCATGGTCATAAGCAGTGTTCTTCCTTTCTTCGGTGTTAAAAACTGAGTGATAAATCTTCTTCAAACGGCGACCATGGCCTCTGTCAAATCGCATAATAATATTTTGGGTTGTGGTTGCTTCAATTGAATTCTTATAAACATAGGGATAATCGATATTGAAGTTCATACCTTCGGGGCTAGCAATCTTCTGTTGAATTGATTGAATGACATCAGGGTTTGTTTCAACAGCGAGAAACAAGTTAAGATTGGTAACATCAGCAGATACAGCCATAGGCAGTGTAGCATTTAGTGCGGCAAGATAAGCAGTGCTAATACAAGTAGCGGCACCATTCGTCACCGTATAACCGGTTCTGTCAGTAGCACTCCACACAATTCGCATAGTCAAAATCTCTGGAAACATAATAGTCTTATCAAGTGCGAAAATAGTATTAATAATCATACCCAAAGGAATTTTAACATTGATAGCGGTGGCGGCAGTTGCTCCACTTCCCACAAGATACTTCGCCTCGTTGTAATTAACATTTACGGCGGATAGTGCTCCCACTCCAGTCGTCAAAGCAGCATCATCGTGACGACGAGCAGAAATCACTGGCTCTCGCAATAGACCCTGAGTTGCGGCAGCAACATCGTTATTACCATCAGCGGCTGCACGAAAGGCCGTTCTAGTTGCTTCAACGGCACTAATGTTAATCAAGCCGTTAGCATTACACTTTTGGAGCATACATCCGTATCCACTAGCATCCCCGTGGTTAGGAAGGTCAAGGAAATCCTTCAAGCTCATTTCTGGTTTCCACAACATCTTAGTCACATGTCTAAGGTTGTTAACGTCGCACAGATAAACACCGCTACGGGTCTGAAGTTGAATTTGAGAAATTTGCGAAAGGCAGTCCATAAAAATTCTAGTATAAGTGTTGGCAACAAGAGGCGCTTTCATAGTATAAGTAAAACTCAAATAAGACCGAGCGAGATTGAACGGGCGACTGATAAGGTCAAATGATCGTTCTTGTCCGCCAGCAGTGGTGACTTCAAATGAAGCGGAACCCTCACGTGGGGCGAGTTTATTCAAACGATAAGAAGCACTGATGTAGTCAGTTCTAGAAAAGTCTAGTTCGCCTCCGTGTTGAGTTGGCATTTTGTTTTTTATTTTCAGGCAGTCGTGAATCTCAAAACTTTTTTGAGATAGTTGATTAATACACAAATATATTCATAGAAAAAAATAATTAAATCAAAAATAATTATTTATCTCTGTTTCAAAAGATTGAAAAAGGATGTAAATAAATTAAAATAATTAGTTTCTCTGTAAATCAACAAAGTCATTACAATACCCAAACCATTAAGATTTATAGCCTGATCGTTTTCGTCTGTAAGATAAAACCTAAATACATTATTTGAACTGGTGGATAATTTCTTACCATACTCCGACCCGCTTCCGTCGTATATAACGGCTCCAAATGGTATTTCGTTGGCAGTATATATTTCTTGTAGCACATGATTATCACCTTCCCCCACTAAGTCCGATTGAAGATACAAAGTCTTTTCTCCAGTTAGAATAATTACATTTGGTGATTTAATAAAATCATTTGCAAAGAAATATGTGGAATTTCTATCAAACCCCATTACTTCGTGAATACTGGTATCACCATCAAATATAAATCGCGGTTGAATACCTCCGTTATTTGAAACACTGAATGTTAATTTGCCATCCTCTGGTTCTATGTTGGTATTATTACTGGACACAACATAAGTATAATTATTAGGGCTGTCTGCGGTTAGTATCTCCGACAACTTATTTTTTAGATTGTTCATTGTGTAGTTTCCCTCAGGTATAGTAATTAAAGCCTCATACCCGTCTTCGCTAAGAGTAAAAGTATTATATGGCGAAGCCACAGAGTAATACGACTTTGGAACATAGATATGAATAATTTTACAATGTGTGGGATTGTCCAGTGATTTTAAGTTTATTTCGTGTGTAAAGTCGCTATCTGTGCCTGCTATTCTGTTTTTACTATTTATGTAATAGATACCACTTGACCTGCCCCCTTTGTAATCCATTGTATATTATACGAATAATTTTTTATATGAATGTATTAAATCCCTCACCATCCCCATAACCATTGTGTGCTTTTAATTTCTCCGTTTCTTCTTCTTTTAAGTCTGTATATCCGCTAGCAAACTTAAAGCGGTTGCCTTTCGCTCGCTCCATTAAAAACCTCATTGAGTGCCATCCGCATGTGTCGGTTGTGCCAGATTGTTGTTTTACTTGATTAACCTTCATTAATAAATAACTATCGGGGTGGCTTTTGTCAATTAGTCGTTTCATTTGTTGTTGAAAGTCTTCCGTTGGTTGGTAAAGTGCTAATGGGTCATACACTTCCACTGACCTGTCTTTATCCAGACTTACCCATATAGCAATCCAATGAGACCCCGCTTGTTTGTGATTATCCAAATTCATAATAAATCCGTATCGTTTTCTTTTTTCTGGATTTAGTTTGTAGATTTCATCACTTGCTATCGCTCCGAGATACCATCCATATTTTTTCATTATGTCATCTATTTCGTTAGTCATTAGCCCGCGCCCCTCTCCTTGTAATGGGACTTGCTCTGGCTGTGGTTTTGACTCTGCCTCTGGTTGCTCTGGCTGTTGCTCTGGTTGCTCGGGCTCTGGCAGATCTATTTCAACGCGTTGAAATAGATCGGGTTGTTCTAATGATGCGGTAATCGTAGGGGGTAGCGGTTGGGGCATTCCCTCGTCAATATTCAAATCTGTTGAAACTCGTTTATCTAAATTGGGATCGGAAGTCATTTTGTTAGTTAGAGTATTCACAAAATCATGTTGTTCATTGTGTGTTTCCAATCTTTGCGGGCTAAGTATTTTTTTATTTTCGCTATTGAAAATACCTTATCAATTAATTCATTTAATGTTTTCGCTCCATTCCCCTTTTGTTTAACATCTCCAACATTTTGGAGATACCCCATATACTCTTCATATCTAGCGTAATCCGCCACTTTTCTTTTTACGTTTTCCACCTCACTTCCAACATCAATATTAAACCTTTTAATCATGTTAATAATCCACTTTGAAGTGTCTTTGTAATTTAATTTGTTATGACCATCATTATCTAGTCTCTTTTTTAAAGCCTGTGCTAACTCTTTTATGGTAATGGTTGGGTGATAAGTTTTTGAAAATCCAGAGATTAAAAATTGATTAATTTGTAAATTTTCAAGATGCTTACCCTTTTCTTCTGCTTTCTTTTTTTCCTTTTCAAGTTTTTGTTTATATTCTTCTGCTAATTTTTTCTGTTCTTCTAAAGACGTTGCTGTGGCTATAGCCATCTGAATATCTTGACTGGCTTTTTGTAAGTCTTTGAGACTCATTTTTTTAATGAATTTATCTGTATATCCTGCTAATTTCAGTGTTTCAATATCTTTCTGCTTTTGCTTTTTTTCTTCCTCATATTGCTCTTTCGTTTTCAATGGTGCTTCATCTCCTAAATTAGGTAAGGCTGGTGCTTGTGGTGGTGCTCCAAATGGTGGTGCTAATGGTGGTGCTTGTGGCGGTGCTCCAAATTGTGGTGCTTGTTGTGGCTGTCCATATTGTGGTGGCATAATATATTGATATTGCGGTGGCGGTGGTAATGCTTGTATTCTATTTTTTCTGTCTTCTTCATATTTTACATCATCTATGAGTTTTTGCTCCCTTCTTAGTTCTCTGTCTTTTTGCTCTTGTCGTTCCTTAATATCTGATAGTTCATTGCGGTGTATCCTTGCTAACTCATCCTGCCTTTCCTTCGCATCTGCTACGTCTTTTCGTTCTAGCCTTTTCTTTTCTTCTTCTAAATCCTCCCTTTTCTTCTTTTCCTTTTCTTCCTCGTCATGTATTAACTCATATTTCTTTTGTAAGTTGCTTTGTATCTGGTTTCGGTTCTCGTGTTCAAGACGATTGAAATCAGATTTGATTATTTTTTCCCTTGGTTTGCGACTAGCCCTTTGCGACTTTGGTTTGCTAATATATTTCATAAAAAGTTTAACGATTTGTAATGTGCTTAAATCATTTGTTTTCTTACCAAAATTAAGATAATATTTTTTGGCCTTCTGGATAATATACGGCCTCCCGCTCTTATTTCTATAAACTCGTGGTGGACGGACTTTCGCCTTTTTCACATTCTTAGTCTTAGCCGAACCCATTATATTATCAAAAAAATATTTCTAGAAACAAAATATATCTTCAACGGAACTTAGCCCCGCTTGCTAAACACGTTTTACCTGAACTTTACAGCACCTCCTCGTTGCTTACCATACCCAAGTTTTGCAGCAGTAGCACTAACACTACCCGCGTAAGGCACCCCAACACTACTCAATGCCCCCGCAGTCCTAGAGATTACCTTATTATCGCGAAGGAATTTATTAACAGCCAAGGCAGTTTTTCCGACCTTTGCCCAGTTAATCTTTCCTCCCTTTTGACCACATCCCTTCTTCTTTGATAATCTCGGACTTGTCCGAGATACTTTTTTCCCTCCCTTCTGTGGCATTGATGGATTGTATCCGATGTTATATCCTGATGGTTGTGAAATTATCACTGGTGATACTGGCATATATAATACAGAAAAATAATTAATTATTGATATTTAAAATTCCGCACTTTCGTCTTCGACTTTCGTGCGGTTTTTAAACATCGTTTTTCGATGTTTATGAGCAAGCGAAAATGAGCGAAGCGAATGAAAGCGATGCTCATAAATATCATTACTTAAGACGATAAGCAAAGTTTTTTCTTAACTCATCATCAACACTTGAAACATAAAGAAAATTAAATCTCTCTTTCGTCGCCTCGTGATACTTTTGAAGAAAGTAATCAAAATCAAAAGATAAGTCTAAGTGCTTATAAACGAGTTCCATTTTGTCCTGAGACTGGCTTGGAAAGATTAATAGATAATCTAATTGCTTAATGGCTTCTGGCCGTAGGTCGTTCAAATACTGACTAGACATAATCACCTTTGATTTATAGTGCCTATTCTTTTTTAACAAATCGCTTACGGACTTATCTCTTAAACCGCTCCCTAAATCATCCAAAACAAAAACAACCTCTGGCGAAATATACTTACTTGGTCTTTCTTTCGGTGCTTCATTTGTCTGTTTCTTTTTTTCTTCTTTTCCAAAGTATAAAAATTGTGGTTTCTCTATTTCCTCTTTGTCTTGTTTTACTTCTCCTTCGTGCTCTTCATCCTGCCTGTTCAGTTTGTCTAGTTCATAGTCTATCACATTCACCCCGTCTGATTTGAGAAAGGTATAAATCGCCATTGGGTTGCCTCTGTTCTTAAAGTGCTTTACCATTGCTTTATAAATGTAGTCCTTGTGAATTGTTGAAGCGATAATGACAATACGGGTTTTTTTGTCTGTTGTCCGTTTCAGTATTTCAAAGAGTGCTGTCGTCTTACCGCTCTTCTTACGGGCAAGTAGAAATATGTTGGCATACGGCTCATTAAATAATTTATAACCCTTGGCCTTTTTGTTTCCATCACCCTCTTGTTTTACTGGCTTCACCTTGACATTGTTTATCTTAAGCATCATATATATTATTAAGCAAGAAATTCCAAACACACAACAATTCGTCCCGCTAAATTTCCTGTGTCAATATTTCCGCTGTCAGTTTCAAGGATTTTAAATGTATATTGGCCGTCAGTCCATCCGACAACACCCAAATTATAACCGAGATTTGAAATGTTTGCTATATTTTTATCAGCGAATGTTCCAATAATTCCAATTCTATCCATGTAAAGAATTCTGGTTTTGGTTTCGGTCTGGTCGTTCATATAGTGGATAAACTTAACATTCATTTTGGTGGGTGTGAATGACATTTGGATATTCTTATTAAATGTTTTGCTTCCTCCCGCAAAATCATTGCTCAGAAAAATAATCTTTTGGTATTTATAGTCAGTCATGGTTATATTACTACTCATAAACTTTTTAATAATCAAAATATTTTCGCGGACTGCCTGCGACTTTTACTCACGGATAAGTGAAAAAAAGAATATAAGTTGTGTTTATTGTATTCAAAAAGGTATAGATACTAAATTTAAATGTGTGTATAAGCCCATGTCAGATTGGTGTATTAGTTTTGATGAAGCCCTGCCTTTAATGTGCGATATGTTGAATTTTCATGAAAATTCAACATTGGATGCTATGTGGTATAAAATACACTTATACGAGTGTTCATTTCTTTGAAGAAGGCGATGGAAGGCATATCCCAATCAAAAGTGTTAAAATACCGACATAAGTATTAGCAACCTCACAAGGTAAGTTCTTTTCAGATAGCCTTACGATACAAAGGGTGATGATGGATATAATGATACCCATTTGAAATAAGTATTTAATAAGTCGGCTGTCGGTTGGTCTATTTTTCATACAACAGCACGACCAGTTATCCTCTAATTCGTGCTCTACTTTTTTTTCCTCAGTCTTTAGTTCTACTTCAAGAACACGGGATTTTAACTCGGGAGTTAGTTCGCCATCCATATCCATAATAGGTGGGGGTCTGTGAAGTCTGGTTGTATTATTAGCCATTTTCTCTAATTTCTTGTAGTATATTCATGAGATTTTTATTTTCTTTTTCTAAATTAACTACCCTATCTCGGACATGTCCGAGATTATCTGATAATTGTTGAACGGCCTTAATTAATGGTGCGATAAACTCGGAATAACCTATGCCATAACCGACATCACCACTATCAATACATTTAACATCTTCTGGCTTAACACTCACACCTTTCAATTCGTATTCCGCTCTTTGCTTTGGACAGGGAACCATAATTGTTTCTTTTATAAAACCGCCAAAATCTAGCATATCCATTTATGTTAGTATGTCTTCTAATTCCTGTGCTATTAAGCCAGTCCTACATTTCTTTTTGTCGTCAATCATACGATAGCAGACGGGATTTAACTTGTTGATAAAATCTAAGCCTAAGCATTCCTTTATATCTTCTTTTTTTCTCTTGTCTGAATATTGAATTGGATTAGACAATACCCATAATTGTCCATCGCTTGCTCTTAATGACATTAAAGCAGTATTTGAATTATTCTCCCATATGAAACCACTCGTTGAAGAACCATTTACTCTAAATCTAATAGAATAAGAAGTTAATCCTCCACCTCCTCCTGCTGGTGCTGTTCCTCCACTTAATGATTTATTATTCCCAGACTGGCTCATATAAATCCCCCAGTTTGAATCTCCAATGTCCCATACAAATATTCCTCTCGCATTCGTCCCGTCTGTTTGTCCTTGAATTGCTATTTTAGCCCCATTAGTTGATGCTGATGCCGTTGTTAGTGTGCCTGTGTATGTAATTCCCGCATTTGCCGTAATCAATCCTTTTGTCCATAAAGTCCCGTTTGCCCCGTTTAATGACATTAACAATTGCTCTGCTGAATTCTCCCACACAAAACCCATCGTAGCATCATTAGCTACTCTAAAACGAAAACTATACGAACTAAAATCATTTCCTGAAACTGCCGTACCATTTGCTAAACTTTTGCTTGCTCCACCAGAAGCTGCATAAATTCCCCAACTCGTATTTGTTGTATCCCATAGAAATATTCCTTTTGCGTTTGTTCCGTCTGTTGCTCCCTGAACTCCTATTTTCGCTCCACTGGTATTCGTTGCTGATGTTAGTGTGCCTGTATATGTAATCCCGCATTTGCCGTTATTAGTCCGCTTGCGGTTGCCGTTGTTGTTGATATACCCGCGGTTGAAGTAATTGTCGTTCCAGTTATTGTTCCGCCATTTGTTATGTTGTTTGAATTCATATCTAAGGCACCATAAAACCGCATACCACCAGCATTGTTAAAACGGACAATGTCTGACGAAGCACTTTTATTATCCAAAAGTTTTGAAATATAAAGTCCCGCCCCTTTTACATCAGATGCTACATTCGTAAATACATAACCTCGTTGGTTCGCGGTTCCACTTGTAGCGGTATTTAGAGTAAATAAGAAATACTGATAATCTCCTGATGTCTGTGAAAAGAATATATCTCCTCCATTTTGGTTTAATATCCTCGCCCCATTATATGTTATATTTCCACCATTAGTGATAGTTTGATTATTAAAATCAGCATTGTTTGTTAAAGTTAGATATTTTATCGTAGTGCTCGCCCCGTTGAATGTTTTACTTCCTGTTATGGTTTGGTCTGTTGATAGTTTTACATTTTGCCCGTCCAATGTGTCCGCATACCCTTTTGTCGCTCCGTCTGTTGATAATGTCGGAGTTCCAAGGTTGGCTATTTTGCTACTATTACAATCTAGCCCCGAAGCATTTACCCAACCGACAATCGCCCCATCAATAACGAAACTTACTTTTTTCGCATTTATTTCAAAGTTATAATTTACACCAGTGCCCATATCAAGGCATCCGATAGTTCCTATATTGGCTGTGGAGTTAAAAACCACGAAAGTTCCTTTTGTTGTCGCATTCGTTGAATTTCCTGTTATTTCAAGGGCACTGCTAAATGTCTTAATTCCTGCTATGGTTTGGTTTCCTGTTAGTTTCACATTTTGCCCGTCTTTTGTATCAACATAACTTTTATTTGCTCCGTCCGTTGTTGCTGATGGTGTGGCTAAGTTTGTTATTTTGTTGTTATTCAAAGATAGTGTAGTGCCAGTTGCGGTTATAATTAAAGTATTACCTGAATATAACTCAACATACGAACCAGTTATTTGTATCGGATAATAACTCGCAGTTGCTATTTTTTGTGCGGCAATCATTCCAATATTTGTCGCTGTATCAAAGGCAATACCGATACCATCAAAAGCGGTTGGAGCAGTAGCGCCCCGTACTTCTATTGTTGAAGTAAATTTTTTATTCCCTGCTATGGTTTGGTCTCCTGTTAGTTTAACGACAGAAGTATCAAGAGTAGAAATATCAACACCATCAACAAGATTAACATTTGTTATACTTTGGCTTTTCATATCAATCCCCGCACTAGCATTTATTATGTTGCTGAATGTTTTGGTTCCTGCTATAGTTTGGTCTCCTGTTAGTTTAACGACAGAAGTATCAAGGGTGGATACATCAATACCATCAACATTACCAACATTTGTTATGTTAAATCCTCCCATATTTAAACTACCCATCATAGCCGTTGTTCCGTCCTTGGCTAGTTTCGTATCGGTATATGCTTTTGTTGAAGCATCGCCGTCATAGAATGGCGCGGGCAATCCGCTGATTGCTGTTGTGCTGTTAAAATTTAAAACATTATTTGTCAATGTCATTCCGCCCCCTGTTGTTGGAGCAAAAAGTATGGACGAGCCGACAAAAGATAATGGATAGCCCGTTGCTCCACCTGCCTCCGACGAATAGATAGAGCCCATATTATTGTTGTAATTGAAGAATAATTTGCCTGTGTTTAATGGATTTGAGTCTTTTACACCCACATAAGTAGTAAATGTTTTATTCCCACTTATTGTTTGGTCGCCTGTTAGTTTAACAGCGGAACTATCAAGGGCAGAAACATCAATACCATCAACATTACCGACATTTGCTACATTAAAACCCCCCATATTTAAATCCCCTATCATCATAGCGAGACCATCCAATCTAAGAAAAGGTGAAGCAACATTTCACCATTGACCTGTGCTATAAATGAGTAGTTGGTTATCGGTTGGTGTTGTTATGACTACATCACTTAAAGCATCTATTGATTTAGTTGCTATCCTTGTGTCAAAGTCCGTATTAGCCCTTGCTGTGGTGTAGTATAGATTGGTTCCCTCTGCTAAGTTTGTTGTGCTCTTTGTTGCTAATTGAGTGTCAAACCTAGCATTAGTATAATATAAATTAGTGCCTTCGGCTAGGTTAGTGGTTGATTTAGTGGTTAGTCGCGCGTCAAACCTACCATCAGTATAGTATAGATTAGTGCCTTCTTTTAAGTCAGTCGTTGATTTTAAAGCCAACCTCGCATCAAATCGGCCGTTAGTAAAATAAAGATTTACGGGGTCAGCATCTTCTGGCACCCTATCTGTGTATAAGCCCACTATGTTTGTGTTGGTAAGGTCTAAGTTTTTTATGTCTAGACTATCAACAGCAATTTCTGATAAACCTAGTAAGGATTTATATTGCGACATATTATATTAATAATTATTAAAAAATACTAAAATATATTAATCTTAGTATAGAATGCCGTCCGCAGAAGCAAGTCGTAAGAATTGGGGTAAGGCTGTGGAAAGTATTAAGAGTAAAAAGCAACATAAGGTTGAAATAGCGAAAGAGAAATTAGCAAAATGTAGAAATGCTTATGTTGGTGATGATGAAGAGATGGAGGAAAAGATAAACCGCATGGCCGAAATGGGTGTTGCTAGTGATATCATTAATGGAAAAGACCAAGATGATACACCAGAAGAAAGCAGTGAGAGCGATGAAGAATGTGATTTTACCGACATTATCGCTGAAAAGATGGCTAAGATGAAAATCAAAAGAGCGAAGGTAGAAACTAAGAGAACAAAGAAAAAGACTATTAAAAAAACTGAGCCTGAGCCTGAGCCTGATGAGAGCGAAAGCGAAAGTGAAGAAAGTGAAGAAGAACCTGTAAAGAAAAGTAAGGGTAAAAAGTCAAGCAGTGTAAGTGTAAAAGTATATAATCAATCTTCTGGTGGTGCTAAGAAAGAAAAAAATAATGATATTGAAAAATGTTTCTTAAAATTTTAATAATATATCATGGATAATAAGCACACAAATCAGCAACAACAACAAGAAACTCCTGAGCAGACTGAGAGAAAAGAAAAACTTGAAGAAGTGGCAGAGATACATTTTCAATCAAAGCCCGCTAAGATATGGAACACAATAACATCACCAGAAGCAAAACCACTAAGTCAAGTATTTATTGATTTAATGGATATGTCAAAGGTTGCGACAAAGAAAGGTAATGCTAACTATAATTTTGGATTAGTTGCTATAGATGTCTATAGCCGTCGTGGGTGGATTGAACCAATTAAAAATAAAACTACAGGCTATGTTTTGGAAGGGTTAAAAAAAATATTTACTAAAAAAGTTCCTGAAAGAATTACTTCAGATAATGGCGGTGAGTTTAAGGGTCAAGTCGCTGAATACTTCAGACAAAATAATATTGAACATAGAACAGCACAAGTAGGCGACCACAGAACAATGGGGATAGTGGATAGGTTTATTAGAACAATACGAAATGAATTAAACTTGATATGGGAATTTAATGAAAATTTTCAATGGGTTCCTATTATTCATGAGGTTGTTGATGCTTATAATAAAACATATCATACAACAATAAAGGCTGTACCAATTAATGTTTTTGAAGGAACCGAAAAAAACACTCAGGAAATCTACAGAAATCCTTTAATTAATGAATTCCCTAAAGGAACTAGAGTAAGAAAGGAATTAGAAAGAACTATTTTTTCTAAAGGGGACAAGCAATTCAGTAAAACTATATTCAAGGTTAAGGGCCGGAAAGGCTTCAAAGTTATCCTATCAGAAGAAGACTTAGTAAGACCTTCAGAATTATTAAAGACTAATGTTGAAGAGCACCATGAAGAAGAAGAACCGAAAGAGCAATTATCGGATAAAGTAAAACAAATTACAAAAGAGAAAAAAATATTAATTTATTAAAATCATTAGAGATTAAACCGGAGAACATACGGAGTAGTCAAAGAACAAAAAAGAAAAAAGAAGTGTTAGATTTGTAATTTAATTACACAATCATACATCTTTGTTTTCGAAGTAGACGAAAACAAAAAAACCATTATTAGGCTTCTTCAGTTTGAAAGTAAGCCTTGTAAATAGTCAATGGGTCGAGGTCGTAATATGCACTGATTTTTACAACATTATCCATCAAACGAAAAAGTTTTACAGAGTTATCAGGATAGACTGCGAGTCTGTAGTCGGGAATTTGGTCAGACTTCAAAGGAGAATGGTAGCGATACATTGAAACCTCTGATCGGCCTTCCTTATTATCAACCCAGAAATTTGCAATTCCTGCTTCTCTGTTAATCTCATAATAGTACGTGTTTCCTATTTCTGGAATAGGTACTACACCAGCTGGGCGCCCACGACGAACCTTCCTTTCCCTTCCAATTCCGAGCTCCCTCATTTTATTTTCAACATCAGCAACATCAGGATCTTGAGCAGGTCGAACTTGTGCTTGTTCGCCAACTGGTTCCTCCGCTGGTTCTGGTTGTCTTGCTTGCTGAGCCATCACCTACCCACATATCAAAAAGCACAAAAACACATATGTGGGTAGTGCCTTTAAGCTGTTCTAATCAATAAACTAATCAATAAACTAATATGTGCTTTTTACTGATGTATGTGTTTATATTGTCTTATGTGCGTGTGTGCCGTGTTGATTGATGAGAGGTGAGCGGGTAGGCAGGCACCACACAACACAAACAAGACCACTTAATTCTCCTCCCTCATACATCGATACATATTCCCACAATTTTCATTCTTTACATTAATGAGTTCTGGGAAGTGGTCTTCACTATATCTAATATAAGATTTGTTGAAAGAGAGACCTTCATTCTCTATTCCATTAAGTATCCTATCTTGGACTACTTTGGTAAATTCGTTTCTATTCTCCTTCTTCCACATGTTAAACATTTTCCTCTCCTTTTCAATCCTCCTTAGCTCCTTCTTTCTATTCCTCTCGTGTTGTCTATCCTCATCAAGCCTTCTCAAAACTCTATTTATTGCTCTAATCTTTATTTCGTCTGGTCGTTTTTTCTCAACTAATAATTTTATCTCTTTATCGCTCTTATTAATTCGCTCCTCAGATATAATCTTATACTTTTTCAATATATCTTTTCCAATCTTTTGAACAAGAAAATCCTCCACCCAATCCTCCTCCGTTTTATCACCTATGCCTATCAACCTCTCACTCATCTGGTTCTACTGCGACACTGCGACACCACGGCACCGAGGCGTCGCAGATTTTGAGGTTTAGGTAGTGAATGCTGATAATTATTTTTTTCCTTTTGTTGTAGGACGAAAAACTTTGATGTTGTCCTACTTGTCTGCCTGAATTTATCGGTTTTTGGTGTGTGGTGTGGTTTCCTTTTTTTAATTTTTGGATGGCTTAATTTTTGACTGATCGGTGTGATTAGTTGCTTTGTGTGGTGTTTGGTAGCTTATGTGATGTTGCTTTATGGTTTCTTATTTCATTACAATGGTTGATGTGAATTATGATTTGTTTTTATGTTTTGAGTTCATTTTTCCGTTTTTCTTATTGTGGATAACTTGTAAGACTAAGGCTTATTTGCTTATAAATGCTTTCTGTATTGTTTGTTTGCGAAATGAAGAGGAGAGCCGATTGAATGATTTTGATTTCTCCGGAGGAATGTATTGAAAAAGTGTGCAAAAGTGGCACCCTATACTACTAAACTTACACTGTGAAACCGTTTATTCAAGGTATACCCTGAAATGGTCAAGGTATACCCTGAAAAGACTCAAGGTATTGATTTCTTTACCTTGAACAGCCTCAAGGGAGTGATTTCTATACATTGAAATTGATAAAAGCCTCAAGGTATTGATTTCTATACCTTGAAACAGTGAAAAATTTTTTTTCCATGTTTCAAGGTAAAAAATTTTATACCTTGAAAGTTTCAATGGTACGTTCGGCCCGCAATAAGAAATCAGGAAAAGAACGTGCCCTCGATAAGAAATCAGGAAAATGAGTCAGGAAGTGTGCCAAAAACAAACTTTAGTATTTTTTCCAAAGGTGGACGATTCAAATAATTAAAAAAGCATTTGTTGATTTTTCCTCCGCCTTTTTAATCTTTTCTACTAAGAATGTCTGTGATTGATTAAATAGCAGAGTTTACACCCACAAGAATTTTTTGAGATTTTTTACCAGACAGGAATATATCTTTCTCTCTCTCTCTCTCTCTATCTCTCTCTCTCTCTCTCTATCTCTCTCTCTCTCTCTCTCTCACACACACACACACACTCTCTACTACTAGTATCTCTCTCTATCTCTCTCTGTCTCTCTTTTCTTTCCTTCTCTCTATCACTCTCTCTATCTCTCTCTATCTCTCCCTCCCTCACGATCTCTCTCTCTCTCTCTCTCTCTCTCTCTCTCTCTCTCTCTCTCTCTCTCTTCTTCTTCTTCGTTTTTATTGAGAGAACAATTTTTACAATCGGACTCAAGGATCGTCCACGTGAAAAGTATAGCTATTAAGTCATACCTTTATCTAAGGTGGAAACCTAGTTATTAAATCGAGCGTATTAATTGAAAGTATTAATATTAGGTCGCTTGGTATTAATCTTATTAATATTAATGTTTATGTTTAGACATGTTGCGTAATATGTAGCTTAAGTATTCATGTTATTAATATTAATGTTTATGTTTGCATCAGTAGTAATATACTAGAATGATCGGAGTGAGTGAAAATTAGTAGTTCAGTGAATATGTCTGGACAGTAGTATGAGAAGGGAGAGGAAAAAAAAAAAAAAAGAAAAAAAAAGGAGAGAGAGAGAGAGAGAGAGAGAGAGAGAGAGAGAAAAGAGAGGGGCAAGTGAAGGAGTGGTTTGTTGGTGTGGTTGGGAGACCATATTCGTTGGACGGAGTCCGGCGGAGGATTCTTCAAAGACCATGCTGGTGGATGGTTGCTGTTGTGTGTGTGTGTTTTTTATATAAACTTATTTATGAATATATATGTATGCATATAAGTTAATTATTAATTAATTAATTAATTTTTTTTGTTTTTGATGTTTTTTTTGTGTGTGTGTGTGTGTGTTGTAGTCATTGTTGTTATTATTATCATTATTATTATTATGTTTTTGTTGTTCTAGGAGGTGAGCTTTTATCCGCTTTTTGAAGATGTTGAGTGATGTTGTGTCCTTGATATCTTGTGGGAGTTGGTTCCATTGATGCAGGAACAGTTTTGTTTGATATGGGGTGTTGTGGTCGATGAATAAGTTGCTTTTGATTGAGTGTCGAGTATGGTATGAATGGATATGATTTGTTGGGGTGAAGGTGTTGTCGTGTAGTGGTCTGTTGAGTTCTTTGGCGGGATGGATGAATGGGTGGATTTCTATACAAACTCTTAGTTTATATAGTTAAGTGATATCAAGGATTTCGAGTTGGTCGAGGAGCGGTTTAGTATGTGATCGGTAATGAGTCTTGGCTATTATTCTGATGATTTTTTTATGTATTTTTATGAGTGGTTGTATGTATTTTTTGTTTTTGTCATGGGTCCCCCAGATGGAGATGTGTTGAATGAGATGAGGGAAGATGTGCGTGTCGTATAGTTGTTTCATGATTGTTGTGTGGAGAAATTGTTGTGCGTATCGGAGAGAAGTGATTGTTGGCTGTAGTTTGCGTATGATGTTGCTTATGTGTTGATTGTATCGCAGGTTGTGTTGGAGTGTTATGCCTAGTAGTTTGGCATGTTTACATTGTTCAAGTGTGTAGTTGTTTATGTTTATTGTTACGTTCTGTTTGGTTTTGTGGAAGATTGTGTATGTTGTTTTGGTTGGGTTTGGTACGAGGTTGTTGGAGTGGAAGTAGTTGATTAGTTTGGTTATTTCTGTCTGTGTTTTTTGTTGTAGGTTGTTGGGTGATTTTGCTGTTATTATAAGTGTTGTGTCGTCTGCATATGTGTATACTGTTCCTTGTTTTATTATGTTTATAATATCATTAATATATAGCAAAAAGAAAGTAGTAGATAGCGTGCTGCCTTGCGGAATGCCATGTGTTATAGTGCGTTTGTGTGATTTTGCGTGCTGTGTGTGTACTTCTTGAGCTCGGTTTGAAAAGTAGGATGCAAAGAAATGAACAGTGTCTTCGGAAAAATTGAAGTTTGTCCTGAGTTTCTTAATTAACTTTGCATGTTCTACTGTGTCGTAGGCTTTTGACAAGTCTACGTAAAGCGCTAGCACGAGTTCTTCTCTGTCTTTGTGTTTGTGTATTTGGTTTAGGATAGTCTGGACTGTCATTGTCGTGTTTGAGTTCGGGCGGAAGGCGTATTGCGTATGTGATATTATGTTATGTTTCGTTAGATGGTCCATGACTTGTTTATTTATTATTGTCGAAGATTTTAGCTATTATTGGTAGTAATGAAATAGGTCTGTAGTTTACTGGCATGCTTGTGTCGCTAGCTTTGTATATTTCTATTACTTTAGTTGTTTTTAGTGCATCTGGGTAACTATTTTCCTTTATTGCTTTATTAAATAGTTCTGTGAGCGTGGGTGCGATGTAAGTGTGCATGTCTTTTATTATTGCAGGCTTTATTTTATATATGTCTTCTGCTTTGTCTCTGTTTATGTTTTTGAGTGTTTTTTGTACTGTGTCCTGTGTTATAGTTTGTAGTTTGAAGCTAGGGTGTGTGTGTGTCTCTGCCGCTACAATTTCTTCCTGTTCTATCTTTGGTATGTTGTTGCTTGTTTTCTTGCCTATTGTTATGTAATGATCGTTGAATGCATTTGCTATGTCTGTTGGGTCTGTGTATGTTTTGTTGTTGTAGTACGCTACTGCTGGTGATTTTCTTGGTGGTTTGTTGTTTGGGACTAGTTCTTTGAGTTTTCTGTGTTGTTTCTTCGGATTGTATTTGTTTTCTTCTAGTACTCTCATTATTTCTTCTTGCTTTGCTTTGTGTATTATTTTGTTTACTTTGTATTTGTGTGTTGTGTAAGCTCGCTTGTTTTCTACCGCTGGGTTATCTTTCCATCTATTGTATAGCGCGTGTCGTTTTCTTATTTGTCTTTTTATTTTTGGTTTACACCAGCTTTTTCTTCTGTTGCTTTGTTTGGGCTTCATCTCATAGTGTTCTATAACTTTTGTTATTGTTGACTGTAGCTCTCGAAATTTTTGGTTTGTGTCTGTGTTTTCTGTGCCTTGTGCTATGTATTCTAGCTGTGTTTTTAGGTCTGCTATTATAGATTCTCTGTGTTTGTTGTAATTGCTGTTTGTAAGTCTTGGTGTCACGTCTGTGTCTGGTTTGTTTGTTCGTGTATGTATTATTGCGTATATTGGGTGATGGTCAGATATGCATGGGCTGATTATGTTTGATTCAATGTCGGTGTTGATGTTGGTGAGTATCATGTCAATGAGCGTGCTTGAGTTGTGGTGTATGTCGTGTCGTGTTGCTTTGTTTATTGTCGTGTATAGATTGCTATGTATAATGAACTCATGCATATCTGTGTGCGGTTTGTGTATGTTGTCTAGGAGATTATAATTAAGGTCTCCCACTATTGTTATTGTGCTTGCTGGTGCTTTGTGTAGAATGTTGTCTATTCTATTCTGAAGCGCCTGTATAAAATCTTTATCGTGATTTTTGAGCGGGCGTCTATACATACCTATTATTGTGTGTATTGGCTTGCTTTTTAGCTTATTATTATATATTTGTATGATTAGAGGTGTTTGGCATGACTGTGATATGTTTTGTTTTTTGTCTATTGTGATATGCATGTTGCTTTTGTAGTAGATTGAGATGTCTATGTGATGTTCTGCAGTGTACATGGGAATGGGGAATCTATTATTGCTGATTGGTTGTTGGATGTAGTTGTCTGTGAGTATGATGCTGGTTGGAAGTGTAGTAGTTGGAGTTGTATAAGTAGATGTTGGTGGTGTGCTTTGAGTGAGTGGATGTTGGTGTGGTAAATGCTGAGTGTTGTGTTATGTTTATTATTGATATTATTGTTATTATTATTATAATTATTATTATTAATTTTGTTTTCTTTTTCTATTTTTTTCTTATCATATGCAAGCTCGACGTAGGGTATTAGGGATTGTGGGAGAAGGCGGTGGTGTATGATATTGTCTGGGGGTTTCTGTGGTAATGTAGTCATTATGGTGTTTGTGTGTTTCCGTTTTTCTGTGCTTTGTTCGGTGGTGTTGATGATGACGATGATGATGATGATGATGATGATGAAGATGGTTGGAGTAGACCATATTGTTCTTTGATGATATTAATATCTTCATATGTTTCGATCATCAATCGCTCTTCTGTGGTTTGGTCTTTGAAGAATACCTCGCCGTCCCTTGTCCAGACGAAGATAGTGCATCCAGTTGCTGCTGTCAGTTCTTTCTTTAACTGGAGGGCCTGTTTGAAGAGAGAAAGTTGCGTAGGTGTTAGGCTTTCGTTTATAAAGATGTTGAATGGTTGTTTGTGTTGTTTGAGGTGTGTGCCTGTCCAATCGATAGTGTCGTGTTTGAGGGGTTGGTTTGGGTTGTGTTTTTTGAATGTGTTCTTGAGTTGGTTTGAGGCGAAGCGCAGGATGATTGTAGGTGGGTGTTGGTGTTTTTTTCGTGTCGGTTTGTTGCTTTTTGCGCGGAAGCATTTTATAATGTTATCGGGGTTGTATGGTATGCCTTTTGCTTCGAACATAGCTTTTACGATTTGTTTTGTGTCTTCTTTTGGTGTGTATGGGATTCCTGTGATAATTAGCTCGCAGGTTGGGTCGCTTTCTTTCAGATTGGCCTTCAGCTGTTGCTTGTCTTCGCCGCGCTGTTCGTTGATTTGGATGTTTCGTAGGAACTTAGTTCCTGTGTTCTGTAATATCGACCATTGTCCCATGGGTGGTGGTGGCTCAACTTTGGAGTTGCGTTCTTGTTGGGTTTTGAGATCTTTGATCTGATGGAGTATTTCGCTGGCGTTTAGTCGTAGAGAGTCCACTTCCGCTGAGAGTCTCGACAAGTCGCTTTCCTGAGTTTTGATTTGCTGTTAGTGTTGATTGATCTTGGTTTGGGTTAGCTCATTTTTGTGGGCCTGGGTTTGGTGCTGAGTGTCGAGTTTAGTTTCTAGTTCGTTTGTTTTGGTGTGGAGTTTCGTCTCCAGTTCGTTTGCTTTGGTGTGGAGTTGTTTGATTTCCTCTGCAAGTTGGTTTCTGTTGAGTTTTTGTTCTTGTTTGATCGTGTTGATCATGGGGGCGATCACAGTTGTCATTGAATGCATGATCATCTCTTGGATTTGTTGGAGGGTCAGTGGTAGCGTGGTTGTTAGCGTTGTTTTGCATGAGTCTGTGTTGTTGGCTGGGTTGGGTTGGTTGTTGTTTGGATCCGTTGGTGTTTCAGGTGGCGAGTTTGTGGTAAGCTGGGTGGTTTCACCTTCCGCTTTGTCGTTGGTTTTTTTGGGTGTTGCTGTTGGGGAGGTGTTGGCGGGGGTACGTTCAGTATTGTCCTCGTTTGCGTCTTCTTCCTCGTCGCTCCAGTCCGTTTGCACACTGTTGGTGGCTTCACTTCCTTTTTTTCTGAGTTTGTTGGCTTTTTTTAGCCGCTTTTTTTGCTTGCGAGAGAGGGTGATAGTTCCGTTGTTTGTTTCGAATGTTTCTTCCTGGGTTTCTTGGGCTCTTTGTGGGCTTTTATGTGATTTTCGTTTTTTTGCTTGGGACGCCATTTGCCCAATGTTGTAACGGCTCTCTACATGTGTCTCTCTCTCTATCTCACGACAACGTATGCTTGAGTGCTTGTCCTACGTGGCATTGATCAATTACGGGCCCTAGTCTTTGTGATGGTTGGTGTACCCATTGCAAAACTACTTGCTTTCAGAACGACTTGCAGACGTAGGAATGAACATCTTTTGATGTATATTGCTGGTACATGTCCCGAGTTACCTCCGTGACGTAGAAGGCGTATGCACAAAGGTTTGTTCTACGGTTTTGCGATAAACACATATGAGAGGGTTGGCTTTTTATTTGCTTGCACGTTTTACTTTTTTTAGTTACTACATGATGCATCATTTATATGTACTGTATATATTATATATATGCACAAACTTTTCTCTGCATCTCTTTCTCTCAGTCTCTCTGTTGCTTTGCCCCCCCCCCCCCTCTCTCTCTCTCTAAATCAAGGTATATCTTGCATTACCAAGGTATACCTTGCCCTACCAAGGTATACCTTGAATCACAGTCATATGGTGTGAGCCGAAGGCAATCTACAAAACATTCTAACAGTGCTTAGCGCAAGATAATTAATACTAACATACTTATGCACGGCGGAAGATGAACACTGCATAGCGCAAGATAATTAATACTAACATAATTCGATATGAAGGGACTTACTTACCATTTCATTTACAGCCAACGACAATCCTGTAAGAGAAAAACCTAGGGGCTAGGTTGAGGAGAAAAACCTAGCCAGAACATCTTTTTCTCCTCGACCTAGCTCTACTGTACCACGGCGCTGCTGCTCTCTCTCTATCTCTCTCTCTCTCTCTCTTTCTCTCTCTCTCTCTCTCTCTCTCTATATATATATATATATATATATATATCTCTGAACTAAGGTATACCTTGCCTTACCAAGGTATACCTTGCACTACCAAGGTATACCTTGCCCTACCAAGGTATACCTTGAATCACAGTATGAGCCGAAGGCAATCTACAAAACATTCCAACAGGGCGAAAGCGCAAAAATAATTAATAGTAACATAATTACGTCCGGCGGAAGATGAACAGTGCATAGCCCAAGATTCGTTACCTTGACTGACGATTCCCATCAAACCTTGCCGCAATACCTTGAATTCGTAAGGTATACTTTGAATTCATAAGGTGTACCTTGAATTTGTAAGGTATACCTTGAATTTATAAGGTATACCTTGGCCCCCGTTGAACTCATACCTTGAATAAGTAGTAGAGAGAGAGTGAGAGAGAGAGAGAGAAGAAAAAGAAGAAGAAGAAGAAGGTAAGAAGAAGAAGAAGAAGAAGAAGAAGAAGAAGAAGAAGAAGAAGAAGAAGAAGAAGAAGAAGAAGAAGAAGAAGTCAGATATATCTCTTGCCGGCCCACCCATTTTCAAGTGGAAATTGCCTGTTGTGTGATTTTGAAAGCAACGGGAATAGTCTCTTTTTCTCTCTTCTTCGTCTTCGTCTTCTTTCTTTCCCTTTCTCTCTCTCTCCCTCTCTAAATATAAATATAAATATAAATATAAATATAAATATAAGTGTACATATACTATAAATTAATATAAATATAAACTTAATGTAAATATAAATATAAATACAAATATAAATACAAATATAAAATAAATATAAGTATAAGCATAGATATAAGTATAGATATAAATATAAATATAAATATAAATATAAATATAAGTGTACATATACTATAAATTAATATAAATTTAAATGTAAATATAAATATAAATACTATCTATCTATCTATCTATCTATCTATCTATCTATCTATCTATCTATCTATCTATCTATCTATCGGAGGCGGCTATCTATCTATCTACCTATCTTTCTACCTACCTACCTATCTATCTACCTACCTACCTATCTATCTATTTATTTATCTATCTATCTATCTATCTATCTATCTATCTATCTATCTATCTATCTATCTATCTATCTATCTTTTAGGCCTCATACAATGTCATCATTGTAGCTTGCGCAAGCTTACGGTGCTCAAAACACTTGGACTAACGGCTTGAACGGCTTCCTTTTCTTTCTCTTCTTCCTTGTCCTCCTCAAGACCCCACTCTCCATTTTGCCTTTTTCTTCAAACCCCTTGGAGAAGATTTTGCTCATGTCCACCCTTACGAAGATCCTTCGAGCCTCCTCGAAAAGAAGAGTCCAAAAGTGCACGTCCATCCGGACTATAAGTCACAACCCGGCATTGTCAACCCGGATTTCCACCCACAGTGTTGACGCCGAGACATACTCTCATTTCGTCCAAGAAGTGCCCCGAAAGAACCAATCGAAAGAAGAAAGCACCTGATTTTGCCATCAACACCAAGCGTATGGAAAGACATTGAAGAAGAAGTCCAATCCGCCCTCCCTCTCATCCCCTTATCTCTCATCCTGCATTCCGTCATAGCCGTCCAGTGTTGCATAGCCCGGGCTAGGTCCCTTCGGGGGTTTAGGCCTTTACACAATGTCATCATTGTAGCTTGCGCAAGCTTACGGTGCTCAAAACACTTGGACTAACGGCTTCCTTTTCTTTCTCTTCTTCCTTATCCTCCCACTCTCCATTCCTAGATTGCCTTTTTCTTCAACGTCCTTCCTCCTCTTCTTTTTCCAGAACACAGTCTACCCGTGATTCCCATCCCGGACACATGCACAGTACACAAATTATTGTTTGATGTGAAACTGCGTTCCTTTGCAAGGACTACATTCCTTTGCGACATCTCATCTATCTATCTATACATCTATCTATCTATCTATCTATCTATCTATCTATCTATCTATCTATCTATCTATCTATCTATCTATCTATCTATCTATCTATCTACCTATCTATCTACCTATCTATCTACCTATCTATATCTATCTATCTATCTATCTATCTATCTATCTATCTATCTATCTATCTGTCTATCTATCTATCTATGTACATCACCTTGATATTTCAAGGTATACCCTGACTAGTTCAAAGTATACCTTGACTATTTCTCTGCCTCTCTCTCTCCGCCTCTCTCTACGCTTGCACGTTTGCTTGCTCTCTCCGTTACTAGGAATTCGACGAGGAAGGGTAATAATGTTGCCCCCCTTTCTCGTCGAATTCGCTATCCCGTTCAGATATCCCGTTCAAACAGGATATCCCTTTCTCTCTCTTCCCCCCCCCGTCCCCCCCTCTCTCTCTCTTTCTCTCTCTCTCTCTCTCAACAGGGCGGGCGATGATAGATGTCAGCGACGACAGTGACTCCGATGACGACAGTGTTCAAATCACCAAAGTGGTGATGAAAAAGGCACCCAAGGAAGTAAAAGCCAAAATAAGAGCTGGCGATGTCATAAGGTATTGGAACCCCTTCCTGCGTGTTGGAAAGGGTGGTGAAATACTTACAAGTCAGGTGATGAAAGTAGATCCTGACGATAAAACTTTTCCGCTGAATTGAGTTCCCCTCCCTCACGTTCCAAACCAAATTCCTGCACTTCTGGTAAGGGTCCCCAGTCCCGGAAATGCAGAAGTACCTTACAACAAAACTGATGCAGATAATAGGCGTGCTCTGTCTTGGGCAACCCGGCCGCGATCTCTACCACCTATGCATAATCATACTCATCATCTCTCTCTCTCTCTCTCTCTCTCTCTCTCTCTCAGAGTCCCTCTGTGTCTCTCTGTCTCTGTCTCTGTCTCTCTCTCTCTCTCTCTCTCTCTCTCTCTCTCTCTCTCTCAAGGTGAGCCTTGCCCGTCCAGGGTATACCTTGAAAATCAGGGTATTCCTTGCAGAAAACAACAATAGTGTACCTGTTGAACGATAAAGTCCCCCCAAGCCGTCTTCAACCCTGCATGGTAACGTCCGCCACATGCATAGCTTTGCGAGTGCAAACATCTGCTTGATTGTTTTCTGTTGCGGTAAGGCAAGACCGGGTTGCATATCATCGAAGATCCAACTGCAGTACCTCATAAAAAAATGAGCGCTGGCAGTATTGAGTTTGCCAAAATTTTTGTAAGGTGACCCAGTGCCGATTTGATCATGAAGTGTCTTGATGCTCTTGAAACGTCTGCAAACCTCGTAACGACCTTTCTCGTCCAGCCCGAACGCAGCGTACAGATCGATGCAAGCTTGCACAGCAGCTGCTTGATGTATGATCTTTCCTTTTCCTTTCAGATTCAACGGCTCGCAGGTAATCGGCCTGGCTCTCATCTCGTTTCCGCTCCCGCGCAGCAAAAGGAGGCAACGGTTGGATATTTACTGCCTTGAGCGTGCATTTAGGATGTAAACGTGTGGTTGTTTTTATTAGATGGTCAAACAGGTTGCCAATCAGGTGCATCCGACCCGGATATGTATCCTTTATCACATCATACAGGGGCACACCACTGAATGCGCCTTGATATTTGACCCCTGCAAAATAAACAGGCACTGCTTCTGAAAAGCCAAAAAATAAATTATGAGAGGCATGGCTTGAAAAGGTAAGCAGGCATACCTTGAAAATGCAAAATATACCCTGAATAAGGCCGAGGTATACCTTAAAAATGCAAGGTATACCTTGGAAACACAAGCGAAACCTGAACAAGGCCAAGGTATACCTTGAAAATGCAAGGTATACCTTGGAAATACAAGGTATACCCGGAGGAAGCCCATGGCATACCATGCAGGATAATCAGGGCCAGCGCGCGGGTAGGTAGGTGGGTAGGTGCCAAAAATAATAATAAATAAATAAATAAATAAATAAATAAATAAATAAATAAATAAATAAATAAATAAATAAATAAATAAATAAATAAAAAAGTATAAAAAAAAAGAAAGAAAGAAGGAAAGAAAAAACCACAAGCAAGTTCACGTACTGTGTACCGTAACTATGCGCCGCCTTTTGCCATGGCAATTTGCCTGCATTCAAGTGCCGCACTGTCGCTGCCTGGCGTTCATGCCATGCATGTGTCTTGATATCTGGTGGAGGCTGCAGACAAGGATTGCCATATTGTCGGCTCCTCCGCATGGGATGATCGGCAGATAGAAACACTCGGAAGTCAGGCGTAATATATCAATCCAGAAATTTCGTAAACTGCATTCTGCATGAAGGGCACGAATACTGTCAATTCCATGTTGCACCAGAAATTTTCTTGACACCTTGGCCGTCATCTGCCACGCCCAGCATAATGACTCTGCAATGCCGCACTTCACCGTGTTTGTCCTCACAAGAAACGGATTAGCGAGGGATTCTAATTGGGCGCGGAGCGGGGTCATGCTAGTACGCAGATCCGGTGGGAGGACGGGACCTCCTATGAGGCATCCTATCCACCGCTGCAATTTCCCCTGGAACTGGTCGGGGGCAGCAAGGTTCCTGATCGTGTTAAGCCATACCGTATGGTCTGCACCAAACTTACCAAGTGTCAGACGCAGTCCATCAGTACAACTATGACCGGAACGGTGACGACTCCTGCAGGGGAAGTGGTGATTACCTTTTGCCTGTAACGGGGTGAACACTTGATGCAACAGTAACTAGCGGCTCCCACTCTCTCGTCGGCATGTTGCACCACGTCCCGGTGGATGTCGTCCCATCCTACGGTGTCCACAAATGCTTGGACTTGGGGTTCCAGGGCTGCAACACGTACACGTTCCCTGCGTAATGGATGCCCCAGTTTGCAATCCCCTGACGCATCCACGAATGGAGTGAGGCTGCAATCACGGAAACACCTAATCCAGGCACACATTCACAGATACACTTTGTCTTGCTTGAATACATAACAACACGGACCGTATGTACGTGACCCCCTCTGGCCGCGAGGTCATTACCATGCTATACAGTCGCTTCCAGGTGGCGGCTTGTTCGTGGGGTGTTACTAGCTCTGTCAGCAAGGTCATTATGGCGTCCATTGCCTTGTACGACATTCGATGGACATGCATAAAGTGTAACAAAGAAATTGCGATATGAGCCACCGTGAGCTGGTCCACCTGTGGGCCCGGCCCTGTAACAAAGGGTTCACTGAGAATAGTGTCCACAGCAGCTAACGTTCTGGCCCGTTTTCCGCGTCCGTGCTGTGCTTCATCTTCGGGATCGGAGCCCGAGGATTGTGGCACGCTGTCCTGACTACTCGTCTCGGGACTGCTATCGTCTTCTTCCTCACCTTGTTCCTCGTCTTCTTCCTCGCCTTGTTCCTCGTCCTGTTCTCTTCTATCCCTGCAGCTTCGCCTTCCTCGTGAGCGTCTGGCCCATCCAGGTCTTGGTCTCCCTCACGTTCTTCCAGCGCTTCCACGTCTGGGTCTCCCTCACGTTGCTCTCCTGGGTTTCCTTGCTCTTCTTGCAATCCCTCGCTCTGTAAGCGACAAAGGCATGAACACAGCAATGATTACGGAGAAGAAGAAAAGGTACAAGTAGCAGAGGAACTGTTCCTGTTCCTCTGCTACTTGTACCTTTTCTTCTTCTCGGTAATCATTTGCTTTGTTCATGCATTTGCCGCTTACCTGTAACCTTTGTCGCTTACTGTTGTGACGTTTCCTTTTATTTCCTGCGTTTCCTTTTGTTTCCTGCGCGACCATTCCGCGGAGGGATACCGTACTTCTTGATGTGTTTTCTCCTGGCAACACAGAAGTCAGACGTGGGAGTACCAATTACAACAGATACTTATAGCAGTCACTGAGGAAGTGTTAGGAGGTTGTAGGCACTCACATCATGGAATATGACATGCGGCGGCTCCCACCGCATTTACTGCACTGGCATATGGAGAATCCTTGTTGCCTTGCCGGGCGTGTGGCAAGTACCAGGGACATCCGGGCTGCGAGAGACAGAGAGAGAGAGACACACAGAGATTTTAAGGTATACCCTACCATTTACTTAAGGTATACCTTACCTTTTTAAGGTATACCCTACCATTTGCTCAAGGTATACCTTGCCCTATCAAGGCATACCTTGAATTTGGTATGAACAAGACATATGTACTTGTGCGCGTGTGTGTGAAAGAGAGAGAGAGAGAAAGAGAGAGAGAGAGGTAGAGAGGTACATATAAAATGTGTGGTATATATATATATATATATATATATGTGTGTGTGTGTATATATATATATATACATACATACATACATACATATATATATATATACATATGTATATATATATAATATGTAGAGATGTTAAAAGATGTTGAACAATGGATGTTATTTTTATATTCATATTATATATATATGTATATATATATGTATATATATGTATATGCACACACATATACATATATATGTATATGTGTACATATATACACACATGTATATATATTTGTATATGTGTATATATATACATTTTCACATACAAATATATATAATATGTATATATATGTGTGTGTATATATACATAAACATATATACATATATATATATAATATATGTAGAGATGTTAAAAGATGTTGAACAATGGATGTTATATATATATATGATCATTTATATATATGGACAAGTCTATTCGTATATTAAATACAAGCACAGAAAAGATGAAAAACACACACAGGAAAACAGAAAACACACACAGGACGCATAAAACATACCTTTGTTTTACAAAAAAACACGGAAAACTAAGCAGACTAAGGAAGATTTAGACAAAATAACGACTAATTCATATTTTTTATTCTAACAAATATATATAAATTTCATTTATATGAATTAGTCGTTATTTTGTCTAAATCTTCCTTAGTCTGCTTAGTTTTCCGTGTTTTTGTAAAACAAAGGTATGTTTTATGCTTCCTGTGTGTGTTTTCTGTTTTCCTGTGTGTGTTTTTCATCTTTTCTGTGCTTGTATTTAATATACGAATAGACTTGTCCATATATATAAATGATCATCAAACACAACAAATGGGGGAGGGGGGCAACGAACGAAGTTCGTGGGGGGAGGGGGCGATAGCCACGCGAGTAAGGGGGGAAAAAAAGTTTTACTTTTTGCTTTTCTCCTTGGACGATCGGCAAAAAAATTCTTTTTGACCAAAATTGGTGGCACCGGATCAGCCATAACGATATTATTTTGCTATCTGATCACAGAGATAGGCTTTCTATTTTCGTTAAAATAACTAGTCCATCTATCTATATTCTTGTCTGCTTTTTCTCCGTATTTTTTTTCGTATTGTTTTTTAAGGTCACTTCGTTGCTCATTGTGTTTCTTCAGATATTTTTCCATATATGCTTTTTTCTTCAATTTCCGTTCTTCAGAAAGTGGTTTTTTATTTATATTCTTTTTCCTTTCATGGTATGCTTTATTGTATTCCTTTATCTTGTCCTTATTTTCTACTATACTGCTTCTTTTTTTGTTGTAATTCTTCTTTCTTCTTTTCTTTATACTTTTTTTGATATTCCAATATTCTTTCTTTATTCTTCTCGTAATATTCCCTGTGGTATTTTTGCATTCTTAAAAATGCGAAACTATCCCCGTATTTTTGTGAGATATACTTCTGTCGGCTCGCGTATTGTTCGGATGCGGTTGGCATTATTGCTTTTAGACATAATTCCCCCTTATGTTTAATATATAATTCCCCCTTAATACATAATTCAATGAGTGAATATAAGAGCAGGTGAGACGAAAATAATCTTGTTTGTAGTGTGTCCGATCCCATGGTCGGCCGTGTCCGAGTAGACCCCTTACAGGGTCGGACACTTTTAAGTATTAAATTTCAGTATTTATTATATTATTCTTCTTACTATTATCTATATTTTAACTTGTCCAGGGTGTCCAACCTTTTATTAATGTGGAGTAAATTTTCCGAGGTGTGGGGGTACTCTCTACTAGACACCTTAAAAAATTCCGCCCGCGGGGGGGTCGGCCTCGGTCAATTCGGCCTTCATTATTACTAACACGGGTTTGTCTCTCTCAGACTGCTACTATTAACAACAACTGGCCGAGTGGTTTTAACATTTGGGGACATATCGGGGTTAATATGGATTTTTAATTTAAAATAATTAAAATAATATAATTATATATATAAGGGACATAATGCCGAGGACACCTCAATTCACTAAGGAAGATGTAGTTCAACGGAGAAGGGAAAGGGCGAAAGCATTTTTAAGGGCTCATCCCGACAAGAATAGGGCGAACGCGAAGGCATACTATTACAAGAACCAAGAAAGAATGAAATTATTGCGGAAGGAGAAATGTGAAAAACAAAAAGCAGAATTACTTAAATTAAGGGCTTTTCGTAATAATATGTTAAACAATATATAATTTATTTTATATATTCTCATAAAAAATATATATACTATTATATAAACCATGGACACCTCTCACCGCCGATCGTATTGGACATACGACGACCTAAGACTTCATTTGGATTATGTAAGTGGAAATTATTTCCTAAATCTAGTCAATGCAGTTTCATTTATGTCGCCCGATGGAAAGTGGAACACGAACGACTGGAAACTTGTGGAAAGTATAGAAAACGGGGAACAACAATATTGTTGTTGCTCAGACGAGATTAGAAAGAATTACATTATAAAAAACGTAAAAAACGGGAACGAAATGGTGCTGGGATCTGAATGTATCAAACGGTTTAAGAACAGCCAAATGAATGCAGACCTATCATTGCTTATTCGCACCCTTGACAATCCAAACATTAAATTCTGTTGCTATTGTAATAGCAATAGGGCAATTCCAAAAAAGATTGTAGCAAAGTATCCGAACAGGGACAAGTATTATCATAAGACATTCCTCATAAAGAAATTAAAGTATTGTGAATTTTGTGGACAATTTAAAGGATTTATTAAATGTGGATGCTTGAATAAGTAAAAAAAAAGAAGTTATTTTTTTGTATAAAGATATATAAAAAATTATAATTACGTATTAAGTATAGTGTTATATATATATGGATATACGGATATATAGAATAATTAATTAATTTTTATAAAAAGATCCGAGCGACTATATAAGATGGCCACACCGGCACTGACCAATGAGCATTGATATTGGAAACAAGAAAAAGCACTGAGAGATAAACCGCAGGATGCGGTCCTTATCAAGTGGGGGAACAAGCAATTCACCACTATGCCATTTCAAGAGGATTTCGTGGGATTGATTGAAAAAACGCCAGAGGAACAAAGACAATACTATGAAGTATTAATGGAAAACAAACCCCAGCGAATGTTTACCGACATTGATGGCAATGAATTATCAATCTCACGTGAAAAAATGTATGAGCGATGGAACACGCTTATGGAAAATGTATTTGCTAATGTAGGCTTGAAGTATAATCCTAAAAAAGCAAGATACTTGGATGCGAGCAAGAATGGTAAAATGTCGTGCCATTTTCTTACGATAATGGCTTGGTGTTTCAAAACTGCGAAACGCAAAAAGGAAATATGTGGAAGTGGTGATTGAAAAAGATTACCCCGACCTCTGTTTCACGTTTGAACGGGCCGACAAGAATATTGAATTGCGAACCATACTTGATATTGCTGTTTATAACAAAAACAGGGCTTTCCGCACTATCTATTCTCATAAAGATGGTAGCGATCGCGTTTTGCTTCTGTATTCATACACACCAAAAACAAACACCCTGAAAATGCTTCAAGATGTAGAAATAGACGATTATTTGATTATGCGACCCGATGATGATACATTTTACAACATCCGAATATACAACTTTGAAACGATATCAGCATATCACATTGGAAGAAATATACGAAATCATACTCAGCAAAATACCAAATGTAGAAATTGTTGAAAAAAAGCAGAGAATGTTTATTTTAAAAACCATAGGGACACGAATATGTATCATAAACGGAGAAGAAAATAACAGCGACAATTGCTATGTGGTACGGAGAAGAGACTGATTATATTTCTATTGCCACGATAGTAATTGCGAGGGTAAAGGTATAAAAATTCACGAACTATCGCCCCCCGTCGTCCGCAATATCAACACGATTGAAGATTTACGACGACTTGCCGACGAATGTAATAATTTGGAAAAATTCACAGAGTTGATAGATACTGCTTTGGCTTGGATGAATAAATCATACACTTTTGCTAACTTAGCAAAGCCGACCATAATTGAAGAATATGTTGATTCCAAAGGTAAGCAGGTGTTCCGCTACAAAACAGAATCAGCAATGGAATCATTCTTTAAAAACAAAAGAATAAAGACCAATTTATCAAAGGAGGACTGGATAGCACTAGGCAAGAACCCAGCCACATTGAATGTCGTTGATTTGTATAAAATGTGGAACACACACCCGAAAAGACGAGAAGTGAATGACGTAATCTTTGATCCTAAGGCATACTTTGATAACGACAAACAAGGGTTTTATAACTTGTTTAAGGGTTTTGAAATTCCAGCGGACACATTAGAAGACGTGAAATCATTCACGGCAGAAGAAGAAAAAAATGAAGCATTCTTTCAACATATCTTAAACAGATGGTGTGGAGGAAGACAAGACATATATAAAAAGGTGCTTGATATGTTCGCGAGCATTTACCAGAAGCCATGGCAAAAAATACACTTATCATTAGTTTTGACAAGCACTGAACGAGCAGGAAAGGGAATTAATCTTGAAATATTCAAAGGCATAATAGGTGCCGATTATTACTTCCAGCCGTCCGATGTTAAAGAAATTTTGGGCGATTTCAATGCTCAACACTCGCAAAAGCAATCGTAGTATTTATGGACGAAATGGTCTGGGGTGGTGATAAAGAACGAGCGGGAACAATTAAGAACTTGTATCAGAGAACACACTCACTCTTAAACAAAAATATTTGCCAAATCTAACATTAGAAAATATGTTGTTTCTAGTCCTTGCTTCAAACGAAGAGTGGGTAGTGCCAGCGGGAACCACTGAGCAACGATTGCTCGTCCTTGAAGTTTCAGACGAACTGGCACTTATGAAACCAGACGAGAAAAGAAAAGTAATTACAGATATTAGATCCATTGACAGGCAACGACTGGCGAAGTTTCTTCTTGAAAGAGACCTCAGCGATTTTAACGATCGCGAAACAATCATTACAAAGGGACTGCGAGAACAAAAAGTGAAATCCCTTTCAAAATTACGAAAGTGGTGGTTGGATTGCTTAAACTTAGGATATATTACAAACCAATTACCAAAAGAAGCATTGTATGATGTGTATAAAGCCAATGCAAATGATCCGCACACTTCACGTGTCAGTTTCTGGACTAATTTAAGAAAACTGATGCCAGATGTGGTAGAAAAGAAGAAGACAATGGAAGAATGTATAAGAGTTAGATATGTAGATTTACCAACCTTAGAAGAATGTAAAAATCAATGGAAGGTTATTTATGGTGATAACGAATGGGCTTTTGACGACGACAATGATGATGATGAATAAATAATATAAAACGGATTTTTTTGTTATGCTTATATATAACATGTCAACTAAAAAAGATTATCTGAGCCAAATAGAAAAATGGACCCATTTAAGTAACAATATAAAACTGCCAACAAGCAAATCACTTAAACCTGATATCGTCGCATTTTATGAAAAATACCGACCCGAACAAACCCCAGAAGGTGATAATGTTGAAGCTTTGTTGCCTTCTTCCGATATGATGAAAAAATTCTTTGATAATCAACCAACAACAGAAGAATATACATCTTTTAAGGAAAGTGATTTGAAGGACTCCAATGTAGTTGAAGACTCCAATGTAGTTGAAGATGCGCCCTTCGGACCGCATGCGACCTTCTGTCAGGAAACTGGTATTACCGAAATCAAGGCTAATGTAGGAGAAGAATTAGCAAAAAAAAGAATTGCCTGTTTTAGAAGCAAAAGAGGAAACCGCACTAACGAAGGAAAAGAAAACACCGATTAAAGCAAAGCGAAATCCGCCCGAGAACGAATATAGTTGCTATGAAATAATAACGGCACATTTGAAAGTATCAAAAGATCCGTTTAATTTCTTGTATATGAAAGTGGAAGACCGCACCATAATGCAGGAGGATATGAAGAAGTGGCACGAGAGTAGATACGCACACATACCACCAGAGCAACGCCCTATTCTTAAATATGGTAAATTAAATTATAAGACATTTTTTAGAGATGTTTTATCTCAACACGAGGGCAAACTAACAACATTAAAAGATATGTATGACAGGTTTCATATGTAATCTGTGGTCAGTGCTATGTCTCTCATAACATCAATATTAAAATATGATGGTTTAAAGGACACATAATCCGCAGATGCCGTTTTATAATATACTTCCAATGTTATTGGAGCATCTGTCGCATATGTCAATAAAACCTCATTGGTTGTATTACCTACAATTCGTATTGTTGTATTATTAGTGGTGTCCGCGGGATTTGGACAAGTCATTAACCATATCATTTTCATGTGGACTCCGTATCTTTGAATTAGCCACACACAATCAAAAGACTTATATTCAATGGCGGTTGTATAATTTAGCACTTCGCTGTAAAAGTCATCAACATTTGTTCCGTCCGTTTTATGAAACCAGAACTGGAAAGTTCCTATTCCGGTTGGAGCGGGCAAATTCAAAGACCCGCGAAAAGCAACTTTCATGAAATAACCATATCCTAAATTAGATATTGTCTTGCTACCATATCCGCCCGTGCAAAGTGTGGTGAATGTGGAACTTTCCATCCACGACCTAAGGTCAAGACTAACGTAAGCATTTTGAATGTTTCTCGTCAATGTTGGAGTAGCAGTAACGGCAATAGTTTTAGTATCTATTGACTGCTGTTCTTGTGATCGGCCGAATATATTCATATTTTTTAAACTATATATTCCACTATATATAAAAAATCGCTCGCGATTTTGCTATATAACACAAATTGAAAATTTGTTTGTATAAAATAATTCTATTAAATTATGAACCATTTGGGCAATCCATGGCCATATCATTTTTACGGCTCTGTCATAGTGGATGAGAATTTAGAAATTGATGGAGTATTATATGGCGATTATATTGAAGCAAACTCAATACAAGCAAGGACTGACGACATAACAATATCATCGCGAAATAATAACTCCTCTTTGTTGATATCTGACAGCGGTTATGTATCAATTAATAACGAATACGATTTACCATTAGCGGACGGCAAGGCGAACCAAGTATTAAAAACGGATGGGTTGGGCAATACTTCATTTGCTACATTATCTTCAAGTTATATAAGCGACTTTGAATTAGATAAATTAACGGACGTAACAATAACGGGCACACCCAACAGCAATCAACTGCTTATTTATAGCACAGGGCAATGGAGAAACACAACATCGCCTTTTCTGAGATTAGATGGAATTTTCAATATGACGGGAACATTAAATATGGGAGGGCAAAGCATAACAAATGTTAATCTTGTTGATGGTGTTGATGTTTCAGTTCTTGATACTTCGGTGGTTAAACTAACAGGAGACCAAACAATAACGGGGAATAAGGATTTCGTGGATAAAATATCAACATGGTATGGGAAACCGATAATCATAGGTAGAGCAACAAAAGGAAATGGTGCTACTGGTGGATTGGAATTGTATGGTAATTATGGCGACCGAACTGGTGGTGCGCATATGCAAGCAATTACATCACAAGACAATTATCCTACTTTTTCATTAGTCAATTTAGGGCATGGTAGTGTAAGTATGGCCTTCGATGCTTATATGGATTCTAACGGATGGGAATCTAGTTATGCGAGTTCAAGCTTTGCGATCGCGAAAGTTAACGATAAATTTAGAATTTTGTATGGCGTTGGGAGTACCATTGGGGATGTTGTTCCATGGGGCACCGCTCGGGAGGTTGATACTGCAGGTTCCTTAACCGCGAAAGCAATAACGGCGAGTGGATTAATAACGGCAAATGCGGGATTAAATATGGGAGGGCAAAGTATAACGAATGTTAATTTGGTTGATGGTGTTGATGTTTCAGTTCTTGATACTTCGGTGGTTAAACTAACAGGACACCAAACCATAGGAGGAATTAAAACATTTAGCACTATAATAAATGCGAGTGCGGGGATTGATATGAAAAGCCAAAGCATAACAAATGTGAATTTGGTTGATGGTGTGGATGTTTCAGTTCTTGATACTTCGGTGGTTAAACTGACAGGAGACCAAACCATAGCAGGAATAAAAATTTACGTCAACTTTAGAAGTAAGTGGTTCGTCCAATCCTACTTCTTTTGATGGTATTGGTATTGCCTTTGATACTAAAATAGGAATGATTGCAGCACAAAAAACAGCAACAGCGACTTGGTATCCGATACAAATAACTGGTTCGTATGTTGAGTTATATTCAGGTAATACTTTAATTATAATGCAACTGGAACAACATTAAGTTTGAATAACAACAAAATAACAAACTTAGCCGACCCTTCCGCTTCAACAGATGGAGCAAATAAAAGTTATGTTGATACAAAAGACGGGCAAAATGTGAAACTACAGGAAACCAAACCATAGCAGGAATTAAGACATATAGCAGTGGTGTTGAAATTACTGGAAATTCAATAAACTCAACAACAAAGGGAACATTCATTGTTTTCAATTCTACCAGTAATATCGGGTCAATTGCTAGTTTGGATATGAAAACTGCAACATATTACAACTTTGAAATTTCTGTGAAAAAATAAGTTTTATTATTGATGAGACGATTGTTTCGTGGTTTAATGCTACTGGATTAGATTGTAATAGTAGTCGGATTGTTAATCTGGGAGCGCCACAAAATGCGAATGAAGCGGTAAATAGACAATATCTGGATGACAATTGTGTGAAACTAACAGGAGACCAAACAATAACAGGAATAAAAAATTCAACGGGACGAGCACTACGATAAAATATCTAACTTTAACACAAACGGCTGATTTTAATAATCAAGAAATCATTAATGGTGGAAATATTACATATAATGGGGCGAGGATATTAAACCAAAATGGAGGAGATATATTCTTTTCACAGACATCAGGTGATTATCAATATTTCTTATTTACTCTAAATACTGCTACAAGTGGAACCGCGAACCAAAGAGGTTATGGATTAACTAATGTAGCATTTGATATAAAAGGGGCGGGACTTTATATTTCAAAACTTTTGGATAATAAAAGTGCTTCGTCTGACATTGTCCGTTTTAACAAATGCTGGCGGTATGCGGTTTTATGGTGCTTTGGATATGAATTCAAACAACATAACAAATGCTGGAACAATAACAGGAACAACAATTACTTCAACTGCTGGCATGACTACAACAACATTAACGGCAAGCGATAAAATAACAACAGCAACAGGCACACCAATAATTATAGGAAACACAACAAAAGGAATAGGAACAGCAGGAGGCTTAGAATTGTATGGGACTTTTAATAATAATACAACTGGAGCACATTTGCAGGCTATTACAACAGAAGATATATATCCTACTTTTCAACTAACTAATTTAAGTCATAATAACATAAATATGACCTTTGATGCGTATTTAGATGCTGGCGGATGGAAATCAAGTTATGCGAGTTCTATTTTCTAATTAGTAAATGGAATAATAAACTTAGATTTTTGTATGATAGCGGGAAAAGTGTGGGGGTTGCTGTTCCTTGGTCTCTCGCTCTGGAACTTGACACGTCGGGCTTATTAATAACGAAGGCAATAACAGCAAGTGGAACGATAACAGCAAACGCTGGTATATCAACAACAACGGCAACCGCGAGTGGATTACTAACGGCAAATGCGGGTATATCAACAACAACGTTGGCAACGAGCGATAAAATAACAACAACAACAGGCCAACCAATAATTATAGGCAAAACAACGAAAGGAGTAGGAGCAACTGGTGGCTTAGAATTATATGGAACGGCTGGTAATATGGGAGGGGCACACTTACAGGCAATAACGACAGTGGATGCTTATCCAACATTCCAATTATTGAACTGGTCGCATGATAACATCAATTTATATTTTGATTGTTATTTTGATGGCACGAATATATTATTTTCAAACACATCATCAAATTTCCAAATAGCAAAATACTCAAACAAACTCAGTTTTAATTACAAAAATGGAGGAACACTTGGTCAAGCGATAACAATGACTGAGGCAATGAGTATTAATACATCAGGAGATTTAAGCATCACAACAACATCCAGCGGATTTTCAACATTAAGAAAAAGACCAAGTTCTACTTACGACCCACAAATATATATGAAATCAGGAGGATATTCAAATTATGGAGTAGTCTGCGCATCTCAGGGAATTCTCCATGCTTGGACTACTTCAAACTCTTCAGGTGAGCCGTCTGGCAGTTATAATTATGTTCCACTCAATGGTGCTTGTCAAGTTGGACAAACTCATCGGACAGGAGGCTAAAATCAGATATTAAAACATTAGACTGCGGGATTGTTGTGAGAAACTAATGAAAATAAATTGTTGTTCATATTATTTGAAATCAGACGAAAAGAAAGAACAAAAGAACCACGGATTTATTGCTGATGAAGTTAAAAAAATATTTCCTGAATTTGTATCTGAAAGCGGAATGAAAGCAGACGATGGAAATGGAAATCTTGAAGGCATAACATATACAAGTTTTATACTGATATTAGTCAGTGCTTTTCAACACATGGCGGAAAAGGTGATTTATTTAGAAAAGCAAAATAATAATCTAACTAATGATATAGCCGATTTAAAAAACCAATTAGCAGAAATCCGTAATTAGAATGCCCCCTAGATTACCTCCACTCATTGATATGACA
>WBZZ01006793.1:0-67690 GCA_019918135.1 Paulinella micropora | reverse complement strand
AGAGGGGGCGGGGCGCCCCGTCATTTCTCTTGTTCTCTTCCTCCCCTCGCCCTTTTCCTCCCTCGCCCACCCCCCTCCCCTCCTTCTTCTTCTCCCTTCCCCCGGTGTCCTGAAGGGGGGGGGGGGAGCACCCCTCTATGTTTATTGCCAAGCCTTGTTCGTGCGTGGTGTGAGGAGGGGTTGGAGGGCGGGGAGGGGTAGTGGGCTCCATGGCAGAACCCGCAGGATTTTGCGATAAATGGACGCACCGGCCCGGTCCTAAAATGCATCAATCAATAATATAATCGTGATTCTCCAATGAAAAGTTCTTTTTTTCCATTAGCATTGTTTTCGAGCGGGGGTGAGCTACCCCATGCCGCACCTTTTGTTTATATAATGCAGACACGCCAGCGCGTCCACAAAGGCTTTGGGCTGGGAGGCGTCGCTCGAACCATACGACTTCTTCTCAAAGAAGGTGGAGATCCGCGCTACGACTCTCTCGTAGGCATGCTCAAACTCTGCTTTGCCGAGAAATGCGCTGGGCGCCGTCGGATAGAGGAAACATTGCGCGCGCGGCGGGCAGACCGAGAACCGCGGGCCGTTCTCTCCGTCATCCTTTCTCTGCCTCGAGTTTACGAAGGTCTGGAAAAAGAGCTGCCAATCCCACCCAAGACCTCGTAGGACCTCTTGTTGTGTCGCTTCTTTCCTTTTGCTCCATCTTGCAAGGGCCTGCTTGTGTACCGCACTGAGGCCATTATAAACAGTGTAGAAGTCTTCGCATGCCGCTGGCGCTAGCGAATAGGCAGGGTCAGGGTCGGGCTTGTCGACCTGGTACTGTTTCATATTAATCAGGGAGTTAGGGTGCGTAATACGGCTGAAAAAGGCAGTACGTCTTAGCTTTCCCGGGGAAACAGCCGTAAGCGCCAATTTGGCGCCAAAATCTACTTGCGCAAAAAGAAAATTCCACACAAACGCCCCAACGCAGCCGTGAGGAAGACGTCCTCCCCCTCCCTCTCTCTCTCATCGCCCCTCTCACTTTCGTCGCCCCTCTCACTTTCGTCGTCCCTCTCACTTTCATCCCCCCTCTCACTTTCATCGCCCCTCTCACATTCGTCGCCCCTCTCACATTCGTCGCCCCTCTCACCTTTGTCGCCCCGCTCCCCTTTGCTCTGCACCTCCCTGCCTCTAGGGAAGGTGAGAGGGCCGAAAAACATTTTCGTGTGAGTAAAAGGCGTACCGTTTCTCCCCCACGGGAAAGCGTCCGATTTCTCTGCTAGCCTCCGGAACGATCGGTTCATTTGGCGCCAAATTGTGCCGTCCGGAGGTAGGGTGCGTGATACGGTTGAAAAAGGCACTACGTCTGAGCCTTCGGGGAAACAGCCGTAAGCGCCAATTTGGCGCCAAAATCTACTTGCGCAACAAGAAAATCCCACACAGACGCTCGGCTGGGCCGCCGTGAGGAAGACGTCCCCCCCCTCCCCTCATCCCTCCTCAGAGCGCGGGCTGCAGGGGGGGGGTCACGGGGGGCGGCGCTCCCCGCATCTGGCGGCTTTCTTGTGCACGTCCTGGACCCTGTTGTAGATCTTGTCGCGCACTCGAGTAATAGCGCGCCGTAGGCGCCAGCGGTTCCGCTTCTTGCTGCTGTCCTTAGCCAGTAGCGCGACCTTGCTTAGCAGATTGTCGATGTGTTTCTGCAATCGGTACACGCGTGCAATGGACCCGCGGCCCCATTCGGTTATCGCGCCCGAGTCCGCGTGGTATATGGTCAGAAAGCTCCTGACACCCGGATCAATGCTCACCACACGCCTGGAGTCCAGCCCGCTGCCGCGGGCTGAAAGGGTAGCAAGGGGGGGCGCGGGGTGGTTGCCCCCCGGGTCCCATAAAGCCTGCAAAGAAGCCCCGCTGGCGCCCCCAGACCGTGTGCAAGATCGCGATCGTAGACCTGCGCTCCTCCCACTTGCGGAAGTTGACTCTTTTCCAGTGAAATAACTTGCCCTTCTGGCTAAGATTTGAGATGGCAGAGGCCCTTGCCGCTTGCAGGTCCCGAATGGCGACCGCGCGGATGTCGTAGGGGACCCGAAGAAACCACGGTCTGGCTCGCACAAATTTACTATCTTCTTGCACAAACCACAGGTGCAGAGTATCCAGATCGAAATCGCCCAAGCAGCGCATTCTACCGCCCATCTCGGCCCTTCTTTTCCCTCGGCGCTCCTTTTGTTCTTGACGCTCTCTGGCTTTCCTGGCCTTGATCTCCTCGGCCGTCTCTTCCTTCTCTTCCTTGTCTTCCTCAGCCGGCTTCTCCTCCTTTTTTCGTCTCTTGTGCTTTGCGGGCTTTTCCTCCTTCTTTTCCTGGCGCCGCCTCTTTTTACCAGCCCGCTGACGCGGGCTGGAGGGAAGCACGCTGGGCTTTAAGGGGGGGCGCGGGGGGCATGCCCCCCGGCAGCCAAGCCCGCCTGACTTCCTTATCCTTGGTCTTCGGATAGATTCTGCACGTGAGTGTATTGAGCGGGGGCGTCTTGCCCGCCTTTTTGTTCAGACTGAATTTCTTCTTGGGCACCTTGTTCTGCTTCTCGTCTATTTTGGCTGCGTTGCGTCGCGCGTTGACCTGAGTTGCGGGCAGCAGTGCAAGCCGCGACTGCCAGGAGGTCTCCTGCGGGCCTTGTTCGGTTGTCGGATCGTACCAGCCCGCTAGCGCGGGCTGAAAGGGGGGCTCGGGGGGCCTTGCCCCCCGGACTCAGTCCAGAACGGCACATAAGCTAAGACCGGCTCTGGAGGACGCGGTGCGGGTTTGAACTTCTTCTCTCGGGTTTTCTCCTCTTGGGGCCCGCCCGCTGGCGCAGCATGTAGGGAGGGCTCGGGGGGGGGGGGGGAGGGGAGGAAAGAAAACGTAAAGAAATCTATTGCGTGATCGTCCGCACAGGAAAAAAGGGAGGGGGGCACCCCCCCCCCTTGGACACGTATGCGAAAAGGGTCGGAGTCACAAATCAGGTCACAATTTGCGCGGCTGCTTTTTGCAGAGTTGACCACGACGGGGAGGGGGAGCAGAGGGGGATGATACCACCACCATGCTTTCTCCCACTTGCCCTCCCCCCCCTATTTTTCCTCACTCCTTGTGCTCGTCATGTCTTTTGCTTTTTCCCTGTGCGTGCTTAATTTAGTGTGTTTTGATTCTGTCCCTGGTACAGACAATGCCGCCGCGAATGAAGACTTCATGCATGGCTACAACTGGTACAATGGCGCCCAGGAAGTCTCTGTACAAAGCAGATGCCATGAACACCAAGCGCCAGCGCCCTGAGGCTGCTGGCAAGCAAACCGGCTCGACTAAGAAAGCCAAGACAGCGCCGAAGGTCCAAAAGTTCGCGTTGGTTTTGCGTAGTGATGAGCCGATCGATGAGCCCTGGTGCAAGCAACGTCAGCAGTGCCGCCAAGTGTACGAAGACATTGCCAGCTCCGAGGAGAAATTGGCGGGGCTTTGCCGAAGGGCTGCGGAGTGCAAGGAGGATGAGCTCCGTGCCTTGAATTCGACGCTGTTGCAAGCTTTGGTGGGGGCGAGTTCCATAGCAGAGTCTCACAGATCGGCCATGGAAACAATTACAGAACTTGGGTGCGAAAGTTGCTGCTTCTACCCCTGCGACAAGTGTGGCGAGCTCAACCATTGCGAGGACGCGCACAAATGCGTTTGCGGCTCGGGCGGTGCGTCGGATGAGTAGACTCTGGCGCGAAGTCGTATACAAGTAAATAAGTCAAGCTTTTATTAAAGAAAACGTTTCTCTTTTTTAGCTTCAGATGGAGCGAGCGTGCGGGCCGCTGGGCCCAGAAATTTCAGGCGCGGTCCAAGGGCGGCCAGAGCCTGTTTATGATCTTTTTTGCGCAGTTCCACAAACATGGCGTGAGTTCTTGCCCTTGTGTTCGACAAAGGGACCTGGGCGGTCGCCAGCACAGTTTTGTCATCACTTGTCATAATAAATTTCTGCCAGAGCATAAATACCAAGAGCAGCCAGGGATGGCTGATCCTACGTGAAAACTGTAAATCTTTATGGTCTTGGCTGCAAGTGACCAGCAAAGCCCGCGCCAGGGCTTGTGTTAAACTTGCGCACACTTCAGGCTCGACAGGCGTGTTGGGGTCATATACGTAGATAGTGTCGTCGTGCCTGAAAAAAACTATGGCATGATCAAATTCTTCTTTTGGATCTTTGTATAAGACCAGGAACGTAGTGTACCTCTGTAGAGCCTGTCTCGATATGTCGATTGTGTTTTTAAGTACATCCCAACACGATTCGTGCGGGCACAGCCGCGCAAAAGGCGGGTCGCGGCCGTGTTGGAATTTGACGAGACGCTCCAGAAGATTTGAACTCCGTTGGTCATCAAAGACTCCGCCGAGCTCGGGGTCGTAGGACTCGATCAGACCCATGCCAAAGTAGATGTGTCCATTCTTGTAGCCGACGTTGCGCTGCCAATCATATTCTTCTATGTTACCCAATTCGCGCAGCCACCAGGCCAGCACCCAGGCCTCGTCTTCTGTGACCTCTATGGGAATGTCCCAACCCAGTGCCACCGGCCAGCCATCGTTCAAAATCTGCCAGGCGACTGAACCGACGTCCAAACCCAAACTTGTGTGCCTAGGGTCGCACAGCACGGGGGCCTGAAAATCGATCTCACGGTCGATGAACTTGCTATGCGTCAGGTTTGCGGCGTAGCTCCAGGCGAAAATGAAGGCCGGCGGCAGCGGCCCTAACGGTAGGACGCAACTTCTCGATAAGCGTGATCGTCTATAACTAATTACCTCGTCTTTGTTGCTAGCAGATGTCGTTTCCTCCTCGTCTTCTTTGTTGGCTTGCCACTCTAGTGCTTTGTCCAGCTCCCAAGCCCAGCACTTCAACACTAGATTGATGTGGACCGTCTGTAATCGCGGCCCTGCTGGTTCCAGCCCTGCTAGTTGCAGCGCGCGCAGCGTCAGTTTGTGTTTGATCGACTGGCACGCTGCGACGAGCTCGGTATGACTACTATCTAGCGACAGCCAACACACGCGGTCGCGGTCGAACAGCTCGTCGACATCGTCATCATCGTTCCGGAACTGCAGATCGTGCGCCAGCAGCTTGGTCCTGGCAGCCAAGTCGACCCACGGCAGGTGGCGATCTTGGAACAGCTCCACCACGCGGCGCAGCGTGTCAATGTCTTCGTACCAACGCTGCGTTAACAGTAGCTTCAACAGCTCTGTGAACTCGGGCCAGGGCTTTGGCTCCCGCGTATTCCGTCGCCACTGTTCAAAACAATACAGCCCCGCCTTCACTAACAAAGTTGCATCCTCTGGATCGTGATTGGCCTTCTTGAGGCACAAATCTATTATGTTTGGCTTCCAAGCAGTTTTGTCCGCTGCTAGCTTCAACGTACTTGCCTCAGCCTTCTTTTGACGCTTGGAAGAGCAAGATTCACAGCTCATTCTTTATTCCACAGGGGGGGGCTCCCCCCCCCCTCCCCCCCCCTTTTTGTCTTCCCTCTGAGCCCCCTGAGCCCGGGGGGCTCAAAAGACAGGGGAAGGGCAGGGGGGAGGGGAAGAGCGCAGAAGCTACAAAAGAAATGCATGAAACGCCTCAGCCCGCTGCCGCGGGCTGAAAGGGTAGCAAGGGGGGGCGCGGGGGGGCTTGCCCCCCGGCTAGACCAAGAAAGCCAAGACAGCGCCGAAGGTCCAAAAGTTCGCGTTGGTTTTGCGTAGTGATGAGCCGATCGATGAGCCCTGGTCCAAGCAACGTCAGCAGTGTCGCCAAGTGTACGAAGACATTGCAAGCTCCGAGGAGAAATTGAAGGGGCTTTGCCGGCGGGTTGCGGAGTGCAAGGAGGACGAGCTCCGTGCCTTGAATTCGACGCTGCTGCAGGCTTTGGTGGGCGTCCCTGTCCCCCCTCCCCCACTTTTTTCCCTCTCTCCCTTTCCCCCTTCCCCTTCCCCTTCCCCCCCCCGGCCCCCCCGCCATTCCTTTGCGAACTGAACTGAACTGAACTTTTTTTCTCTTTTCCGTTTCTCACATAGAATTTGTCGCCAAATTGTCTGTGTGTGTTTCCCCGGAAAATCTGCCCCAAAACCGCTTGTGATTGCCTCCTTTCGGCCGTATCAATAAAACTGGTTTTTCCAACGGCACAATTGGATTTTGTTTTTAGACTAGAAATCTGGGGCACCTTTCGCTCAGAGCCCCGCAACAGCCCATCCACCCCGATTTAGTATTAGCCGGCGCCGTCTCCGTGGTGACTGGAGCTGCTGTCGCCTTCTGCGCTGACCTGCTTGCTGTACTGTGCTCTTCATAGTCCCTCTCCCGAATTTTTTTTATTAAAGTTTGACAAAGTCTTCCATTTGCCACTGAGAACTAGGACAGGGTTTTGTCTTGATTCTTATCAACCTTGTACACACCTCGAGAAACATGTCATAGCTACTAAATTTCTTCATGCACTCCCGAATCAGGCTTTGCAGCTTATCATTGTCGATCGGACCTACGTTGTCGAAGTCTTGGAATGCAAATTCCAGTATCCTGGCCACTTCATTACGTTTGAGGTACAAAGCCACCCCGCACCCAAAGTCTTCAGTTGTCGAGTTTTAATTTTAAAAAAAATTGCATTTTTTTGGCGCGCCCCGCTCCTCCCCCTTTTTCTGCCCTGCTCCTTGGAGGGGGGTTTGTTTCACACGGGCACGACGAATTCTCTGATCTCGCGACGGCACAGCGGGCAGATCTTCAGCTGCGCCGCGCAGTCGGTACAGACCCGATTATGACCGCACGGAAAAAACGTGGTAATTCGTGCTGAGCCCTCACCGGGCTCTTCAAGGCAAACGACGCAGCACACGCGTGCCAGCTTGGCCTGCTGGTCGGCGAGCTTAGCGCGCAGGCCGTCAAGGGAGGCTAGCGCGGCGTTTATTGCACCCTTGTCGTCCGCGTCGGGCCAGAGCTCGGGTTTCAGCCGCGCGACGTTGTCCTGCCGAGGGGCCGGGCGCGTCCTCGTCCTGCCGAGGGTCCTCGTCGTTGTTTTCGTCTTGTTCCTTACTGCTGCTCTCTTCCGCTTCCAGACTAGCCAGCCACGTGTCATCACACAGCTCGTCCAAGTACACAAGTAGCTCTGCGGGCGACTTGAGCCCCTACGCAATCAGCCGAGGCCGCAGATTGTGCCAGTAAGCATGGGACACAGCAAAGTCCGGCCCCCAGCTCTCGAGCCACGCGCCTTGCAGCGACGCGCCCTCACGTGCAAAGATGCCGGCCAGGCACAGAGCGTGCGGCACGGACCTCGCCTGCACCACAAAGCTGTCGTCGTCATCGGTCGCCGGCATGCACGCGATGGAAACCGCCATCTCCAGCAGCGCCCGGCAGCGCGGCGCACTCGGCGGCGGGTTGAGCCGCAATAAGAAGTGCAGCAGCACGGGAGATCGCGCCGCCATGGCCGCGGAGAGCCACCTTGGATCCGACAACCGCAGCATGTCGCTGGCGTCGCCTAGTATGGCCCACACCTCGTCACGCTCGAGCTGGACTAGCGACCAAAATAATACACAATGCCCAATATCCGCAGGGCGCCCCTGTGGTTCTGCGCGGCTGCTCGCCCGTACCACTCCAGGGTTTGGGCGGTGTCCTCTGTCACGCCCTGGCCCCTCTGGGAACAGGCAGCGAGCATGTACTGAGCGGGTGTTCGCCAAATATATCCACAAAAAGACTAAGCTTCAAGTAACCTTGGATGACATGGAGATGTTTTAGAACGTTGGATTGAATTGATATCTTGGGAGTGTCAAACCCCGACCGTATCACAAACTAGAATAAAAGTACAAACGTACCCCCCGCGCGTGAGGAAGATGTCCTCCCCCTTCCCTCTCACTCTCGTCGCCCCTCTCACCTTTGTCGCCCCGTCCTTAGCCTCCACACACCAAGCTTGTAGCAAGTTCTGTGCCCGTGCCAGATCGCCCCTGCGGATCGACTTTTCGAGCATGGTCAGCCACAGCCCTTGGCACGCCTGGGCTTAGCGCAGAAACGGCAGGTTGTCCGTCGACAATGCAGCGGGCTCAAACAGCTCTGTGGTCGTGCTAGTCAGCCAGCATGCCTCTACCAGGCGCGGAGACAGGCGAGGCGTCTTGTTTTGGTCCTCATCGTCGTCGGCGGTCGCTGCGAGTACCCGTGCTTGCATGGGTTTTTATATTTTCTCCTCATCCTACCCGTCCGAAATAATGGAGAAAAAGCAGGGGGTAGGGTAGAAGCACCCCCCCCGCCCTCCTCTCCCACGTGGACAAGAAGAAGGGCAAACAAAAGGAGAAACACACAGCTTGCCACGCAGCCCGTGCAAGAAGCTAGAAGAAAGGAACAAAACAATATATGCAAAACCTAGTTGTTTATTTAAACCAAGTAAAAACACCTTTGTTGCCTTTTCGGCCGTACCACAGACAGTTCGCCCAGTCTTTCCCGTCAGGAGGTTGCAACCCCCGGCGGTGGGGGCGGGGGGTTTTGTAACTCAATGGGGTGCCAGAAAGCCATCTGCCAACCTTCATTGACGACCCCGAAAATGCCAAAGGGCCAGATCAGGCACACCGTGCCTCCCGCCACTTTTCCGTACACCTCCCACACATACAGAGAGGCAGACATATAGAGAAACATAATGCCCAGGAGAGTGGTAAATACGGGTGCCCCAAGCGGTGTCTGGAAACGAGCCATAAACTGCAACGACTCCTTTTCATCGTACGCTCCGAGAAATAGCGAGGCTACGCCACTGAGCATAAGAGCAAACCACGTGTTGCCCGATGCCATCCACGTCCAGAGCACGTAATATTGTGTGATGAAAGAAGATTGCGGTCCTTCGTTTTTCGGCAGAGCGGGAAGCATAGCAAAGGTGATGGTAAAGAGCAGAGCGCCGCAGATGGCGGTATTGGACCAGTTGCTTAAAAGCGCTTCCTTCTTTCTCATGGACGAACCGTGGCCCATGATGAGAAATCCCAGTTTTGCAGACAGGTGAATCCCCCGATAAAGCACAAGACCTGAAGAATCATGCACGGAATCGAAACCCAGAGGATAGACTCCAGTCCCGTCATTTTCCAGTTGGCATGTGCATCGTTAAACATTGCTACTGCGAACGCACAGCCTGACGGGCCGAAGCCGGAGAGCCAAACAAAAACCCACCGCCGCCACTTGGATAGGCGGGACTCGTGGTCGGCCATGCCCCTCGACAGCGCTATTGTCTCCAATTCAGAATTGGCGAGAGCACACGGGCGGTGATCGTTTGCTGTTGGGGGGACTCCCGCGAGAACCTCCTCTTCAATTATTGTTTCCATTTCAAATAGCTTCCTTTCCTCTCTCTCTCTTTTTAGTTACTATTACCAATAGTTGTTTTTTATTAAAGAGTTCTTCCCTCTCTCTGGCCCTTTCTCTTTCTGTTGGAAATCTGCGGCCATGGCGGGTCTGTACGAGGGGTTGTCGCTTGGGCTGACGATGTTTCTGGTCTTGTCGGACGTGTATCTCTTAGTTTCGTCTTCTTCCTCGGCGTTGCTCAGGCTCTTGGCGTGGGCCACGCTCACGGGCTGGCTGATTTGTGAGTTGGCATGGAAGAGCTATATTAGGTCTGCCCATCGTAGGATGATCGAACACTGGAGGACTGAGCGTAGCCATAGCAATCCAAGCGATCTTGATATACTATCGTGCTTGGAATTTTTCCGGAAAGCAGACGCGCAACAGATCGAGGCTGCCGTGGCTCCTCTTGTCAACTTCCGCGCCTTGGCGGTGTGCTCAGATCAGGAACTGCGCCAAGTGTTTTGTGACATTCTGTGCGCTGGCAGGGGCGGGGCGCAGGCGCGGAAAAGGAAGCTAGCCTTGGCGGGGAAGCTGTTGGCAGCAGTGAGGCGTCACTTCCCGCGTGGCCGCGAGCCCGCCCGCAGTTTATCTTCCATCTGGGAGATACGACCCCACGCTCTGGACTTGCCCTGGATCACCAATCGCGTGATGTACGCCTTGGACTTGCTTCTGTGCGCCTACGTCTGCTGGAAGGGCCAGGTGGTCTGGCAAGCCCGCGACGCGGATTTTCCTCTTGTCGTTCGGGGACCTGTGCGCCCAGCCTCACGTGTCGTCCTGCTCTTCCATGGCGCCACCTGCAAGTTTGCAGCGATCTGGAACTTGCTACGAGCAATCCCCGCCGGTGAGGTGGTGGTGGCGCCCGTCTTTGCTCCGCTTTGGTACTTTGGCGAACTCACCGCGACCAGCTCGGGCGTTACCCTCGACAGATTCTTGGCTCGACTACACGCCTACTTGCAAAGCTTGGGAATCAGGGAAATTAGTATTGTGGGCTGGTCTCTAGGGGCTGTGGTGAGTCATGGTTTCCTGCACAGGTATGGCGGTGGCTACCGCGTCCGTTCCTGCGTCCTGATTGAGCCTGTGCTTACGGTGTCTGCCTGCACGCTGGCGTACGGGGCAGTCTGCCAGCCGTTCTCACAGATCCTGTCGATCCTGACACGGCGCGGCGGGTCCTCGAACCCCTGGGTATCCAGGCTTTTTGCAGCTTTTCTGATGCACGAAAAGCTAGGTCGTTGCTATTTTAAGTTTCTGCCCTATCGCTTCTGTTTCTGGCCTCACTGCTCTCACAATCTTCTGGATTCCCCAAGCACTCTCTTCCTGCTTTCGGCAAAGGACCCCCTAACCTACTACGATCTGCCCTACATGCAAACAATGTTCCCACAGAGTTTTACGCACATGGAGCCGGGCTTTCACGGGTCGTGGCTTGGTCGAGCAAGCCTAGCCGCTCGGATTGAGCGCTGGTTTGATCAGCAAAGCCACACGAGTCCGAGAGAATGTCTCTAGGTTTGTAAGAATGTACAAAAAAAAGTTAAAAGAAAACCTTTGACAAAGTTTTAATCTTGGCACCGAAAACTAAAAGAGGGAGAGGAAAGGGACGGGGGAGGGGGAAGAAAGTAAAAGGCCAGCTGAAGAGGGAAGAGGGGGATAAGAAAATGGGAAGGGAGGGGGGAGATAATGTGGTAACGCTACTCCCTCCCCCTTTTCTTTTCATTCGGAAAGGGAAAAAAGCATACCTGTAACTCACAACACAAAAAAAACCAACACACAGACGCCCCAACACCGCCGTGAGGAAGACGTCCTCCCCCTTCCCTCTCACCTTTGTCGCCCCTCTCACCCTTGTCGCCCTGCTCCCCTTTGCTCTGCACCTCCATGCCTTTAGGGAAGGTGAGAGGGCCGAAAAACATTTTCGTACGAGTAAAAGGCCCGCGGGGTTTCTCCCCGCGGAAAAACGTCCGATTTCTCTGCTAGCCTCCGGAACGGCCGCTTCATTTGGCGCCAAATTGTGCCGTCCAGAGGTAGGGTGCGTGATACGGTTGAAAAAGGCAGTATGTATTAGCCTTCCCGGGGAAACAGCAGTAAGCGACAATTTGGCGCCAAAATCTACCTGCGCAAAAAGAAAATCACACACAGACGCTCGGCTGGCAGCCGTGAGGAAGACGTCCTCCCCCTCCCTCTCACTCTCGTCGCCCCTCTCACTCTCGGAGCCCCCTCTCACTTTCATCGCCCCTCTCACCACCCCGACGGCGTCCTGTCCGTGCCATGACTCGACCACTGTGTGCAAGGTCAGAAAAATATGAAAAATATGAAAAGAGGAAAGAAAAAATTTTGTCTGACAACCAAAGAAACAGACGAGCAAGGGGAGGGGGCGGAGAAGGGCAAGGGAGCAGAGCAGCAGCCACCGCCCTACTGTGGCATCTGCCGCAGCACCGTTAACGCAAAAGAGGGGGAGGGAGACGCCTCCTTCTCTGTTCGTGTACTAGTTAGCTACTTGGCTAGCCCCGGAGGCGTTGCATGTATTTATTTTGTTTGTAGCGCCGTTAAGGCAAACCCCCCAGAGACTGGCAGGCGGCTGAGAGAGAGAAAGAGCAGCACGCGGCACATCCCCCTCCCTCCTCAGAGCGGGGGGGCAAAGATAAGTAAACTTTTTTTGGAGGCCACCGATTGAGGGGGGGGGGCGCCCCCCCCTACCCCTTTCTTCCCTTCCTCTGACCCCCTGAGCTTGGGGGGCTCAAGGAGCAGGGGAAGGGGGAATTGGGAGCGGGAGGGAAGGGGGAGGGTAGGGGCGCCAAGAGAGTGTGAAAAGGAATGCGCCGAATTAAAGCTCGACGGTCTTACATTTGGGCACTGAAAACTAGGAGCAGGGCACCGTGCTCCAGCACGACCCTGCGGCGAATGAATGGGCGGTGATCATTGTGATGGGAGGACAAAGGCCTCACTACCCCGACGGCATCCTGTCCGTGCCATGGCTCGGCCACCGTGCGCAAGATCAGCGGGAATATGAAAAGAGGAAAAAAAATCTTTTGCCCGACAACAAAGGAAACAAACGGGGGGAAAGACAAAGGGCAGAGAGGAAGGGAGGGAAATGCTCCTTCCCCCCCCTCCCTTTCTCTTTGTCCCCTGCTATCCCCTCGTCCCTCCTCAGAGCGCGTGCAAACGCGTTCCAAAAAGATTTTCTTTTCCACTTTTCATATTCCCGCAGATATTTCCGCAGATCTTGCAGAGGGAAGAGGCAGGGAAGGAGGAAGCACGAATTGTCGGGGGTGGCAGTGGGAAGGGGAGGAGCAGGGGCGCGCCAAGAAAATGTAATTTAACGCTGAATTAAAGTCTTACACTTGACACTTGCAACGGCACCCTCAAGCTGCCGCAGCATCCGGCCCACTTGACTGTCGTACACGTTGGCACTGAAAACTAGGAACGGAGCACCGTGATCCAGCGCGACCTTGCGGCGAATGGATGGGCGGTGGTCAATGTACTAGAAGGACAAGAGCCCTCACTTACCACGACGGCGTCCTGCCCGTGCCATGGCTCGGCCACCGTGCGCAAGATCCGCGGGAATATGAAAAGAGGAAAAAAAGTTTTTTTTGCCCAACAACAAAGAGAACAGACGGGGGAAAGAAGAATGGGGGAAGAGGAAGGGGGGAAGAAGGGGGCCGGATATGCTTCTCCCCCAGTCCCTTCTCACTGTCTGAGAATCAGGGGCGGGAGCAGGAGAAAGGGAGGGCAGGGGGGCGCTTTGCCGGTGTACAAAAAAAATAAAAAGATCCCTGACAAATTCTTAATCTTGGCACTGAGAATAATCAAGAGAGGGAAAGGGAAAGGACAGGGGGGGAGTGGGGCGCCTACTCCAGTGCACGAAAAGTCACGCTGAATTAAAACTCGACAAAGTCTTACACTTGACACTGAGAATTAGGAGATGGAGAGAATTGACGCTGAATTAAAGCTCGACGGTCGTACACTTGGGGCACTGAAAATTAGGAGCGCAGCACCGTGCTCCAGCACGACCCTGCGGCGGATGGATGGGTGGTGGTCAATGTGCCAGGAGGACAAGGGCATCACTATCCCGACGGCGTCCCGTCCGTACCATGGCTCTACCACCGTGCGCAAGATCCGCGGAAATATGAAAAGAAGAAAAAAATTTTTTTTTGCCCGACAGCAAAGGGAACAGACGGGGGAGGAAGAAAGGGGGAGGGAGGAAAAGGAAGGGAGGAAGAAGGGAGAGGGATGTGCTTCCCCCCTCTTTTCCCCCTGTCCCCTGCTATCCCCCTTTCTCCGTCGTCCCTTGTTTGCGTGTGCAGAGGGAAGAGGCAGGGAAGGAGGAAGCACGAATTGTCTTAGTCCACTGCCTGGAAATCGGGAGATGGAGAGCAGGGGCGCGCTTTGCCGCTGTACAAAAAAATTTAATAACAAAATTTACTGACAAGATTTCAATCTTGGCACTGAGAACGTGTATAGAGAGGGGCGCGCTTCGTCGGTATACAAGAAAAATCACGCGAAAAAAGACCCCTGAAAAGGTTTTAATCTTGGCACTGAGAGCAAGAGAGGGAATGAAAGGGAATGGACAGGGGATGGGGCGCTTCGCCGGTGCAAGAAAAATCACGCTGGATTAAAACTCGACAAAGTCTTACACTTGACACTGCGAATTAGGAGATGGAGAGAATTTACGCTGAATTAAAGCTCGACAAGGCATTACACTTGAAACTTGCAACGGCACCCTCAGGCTGCCGTAGAATCCGGCCCACTCGGCGTTCGTACATTTGGGCACTGAAAACTAGGAACAGAGCACCGTGCTCCAGCACGACCCTGTGGCAAGTAGATGGGCGGTGGTCGATGTGCTAGGAGGACAAGAGCCACTCACTTACCCCCGACGGCGTCCCGTCCGTGCCATAGCTCGGCCACCGTGCGCAAGATCCGCGGGAATATGAAAAGAGGAAAAAAAGATTTTTTTGCCCGACAACAAAGGGAACCGACGGGGGAGGGAAGGAAGGGGAGAAAAAGGGGGGAACAGGGGAGAGCGAGAGGGAGAAGGGCGCTCCCTGCCACAAGGAGATTACTTTGCAGTAAAGGGGGAGGGGAGGGGGGAGTGCCCACCCCCCCCCCATCCTCTCCCCCCTTCTCCCTCTTCCCTTCCCCCCTTCCATCTTTTTCTCTCTCCCAAAGCTGTCGCTCGTGCACGCTTTCCCGGGAAGACGTACAGGACCTTTTCCCTTTGCAAAAGAGTGAGCCGGCCGGTCCATTTCGGCAGCAGATTGGGTGCGTTTTGCGCCTGGTGGCGGCGGTAAGCAAGACCTTGCGCTCAGGCGCGATGAGATCACAACAAAGAACTGCTACTTTATTGATTGTTCCAAAAGTTCCATAAACGGGAAGTGAGCGGAAACTTAGTTCTCAGCGCCAATATTAAAAATTTGTCAAGGATTTTTTTTATTAATTTTTTTTGGTTCACCTAAGCCCCCTGAGCCCGGGGGCTCAGGCTCAGGGAGTGGGAAGGAGTAGAAGGGAGAGGGTAGGGGCGCGCTAAAAATATACCAAAATCACGCGAAAAAAGATCCCTGACAAGGTTTTAATCTTGGCACTGAGAGCAAGAGAGGGAGAAGGAAAAGGAACGGACAGGGCGGGTTGGGGTGCCAAGAAAGTGCAAGAAAAGTCCTTTTAATAAAAACTCGACAAAGTCTTACACTTGACACTTGCAACGGCACCCTCAGGCTGCCGCAGCATCCGGCCCACTCGACGGTCTTACATTGGGGGGCACTGAAAACTAGGAGTAGATCACCGTGCTCCAGCACGACCCTGCGGCAAATGGATGGGCAGTGTCAATGTGCCAGAAAAACAAAAGCCTTCACTACCCCGACGGCGTCCTCCCATGCCATGGGTCGGCCACCGTGCGCAAGGTCAGGAAAAATATGAAAGGAGGAAAAAAAATTCTTGCCTGACAACAAAGGGAACAGACGGGGGGGAAGAAAAGGAGAGGGAGGGAGGAAGAGGAAGGGGGGAAGAAGGGCCACCCCCCGTCTGAGAACGTGTACAGGGAGGGACGGAACGTGCTCTCCCCCCCCTCTCGTCTCTCTGTTCCCTTATCCCCTGCTATCCCCCCATCCCCTTGTCCCTTGTTTGTGTGTGCAGACGCGTTCCAAAAAAAAATTTCTTTTCCACTTTTCATATTTTTCCTACTTCCGCAGATCCTGCGCACCGTGCTTCGGCACGACCCTGCTGCGGATGGATGGGCGGTGGTTTATGTGCTAGGAGAACAAAACCTCACTGCCCAGACGGCGTCCTGTCCGTGCCATGGCTCGGCCACCGTGCGCAACTTGAAGGTCAGCAAAATATGAAAAGAGGAAGAAAAAAAATTGCCCGACAACAAGGGGAACAGAAGGGGGGAAGAAGGGCGGAATGTGCTCCCTCCCCCCCCCCCCGTTCCCTTCTGACTGTCTGAGAATCGGGAGCGGGAGGGGGAGGGCAGGGGCGCGCTAAAGAAATGTACAAAGAACATTAAAAAAATCCCTGACAAAGTTTTAATCTTGGCACTGAGAACCAAGAGAGGAAGGGGCCGGGGAGGTGTTGCTCGTGCAGGGGCCGCGGGGTGCGCCTGCTTATGCAAGAACACGACGCCCCCTGCGGGGTTGGTGCTCGTGCAGAGGGGATGGCTTCTCATACAAGGCCGCGGGGGGCACGCCCCTCGGCGCCAGCGGTTGCGCTTCTTGCTGCTGTCATTAGCCAGTAGCCCAACCTTGCTTAGCAGATTGTCGATGTGCTTCTGCAATCGGTACACGCGTGCAATGAATCCGCGGCCCCATTCGGTTATCGCGCCCGAGTCCGCGTGATACATGGTCAGAAAGCTCCTCACGCCCGGGTCGATACTCACTACACGCTTGGAGTCCAGCCCGCTGCCGCGGGCTGAAAGGGTAGCAAGGGGGGGGCGCGGGGGGCTTGCCCCCCGGGTCCCAGGAAGCCCGCAAAGAAGCCCCGCCGGCGCCCCCAGACTGTGTGCGAGATTGCGATCGTAGACCTACGCTCCTCCCACTTGCGGAGGCTGACTCTCTTCTAGTGGAAGAACTTGCCCTTCTGGCTAAGATTTGAGATGGCCGAGGCCCTCGCCGCTTGCAGATCCCGGATGGCCACTGTGCGGATGGCGTAGGGCACGGTGAGAAGCCACGGCCTGGCTCGTACAAATTCACTGTCCTCTTGCACAAACCGCAGGCGCAGAGTATCCAAATCAAAGTCGCCGAGGCAGCGCATTCTGCCGCTCATCTCGGCCCTTCTTTGCCCACCCCGCTTGCGCGGGCTGGAGAGGCATAAGGGGGGGGCGCGGGGGGCATGCCCCCCCGGGAACTGCCCGAAATACCAGCCAGGCCTTACGCAGCCAACTTGAAGCTCGTCTAGCTTCCTTATCCTTGTTGTCGGGCAAAAACCTTCTTTTCTTCTTTTCACATTTTGCATATTTTTCTGACCTTGCGCACGGGTAGCCAAGCAATGGCACGGACAGGACGCCTCACGGGTAGTGAGGCTCTTGTCCTCCTGGCATATTGAACACCGCCGTTCATCCGCCACAGCGCCCCCTTTTCTCTCCTAGTCCTCACTTCCAAGCGTAAGGCTTGCAAGATATTAAAATTTTTGCTTAGTTTATTACTAACCCGACGAGCCGGTTTGTTTAATACAATAATACGCCAGATTACCTTACCAGAGAAACTTGCGTGCAAGACGGCGGTGCTGCTCTTAAGTGACCTAACTATCTTAAAAAAATTGACCTTGCTCTCAGGTTGGAAGATCCAGGGCGAAGTCAAGGTTAGGGTTAGTGGTTGCACAAATCTGAGCAAATTTATTGTGGCAGAAAGCTTTACGTGCAAAAAATTGATCTTAGAATTTTCGAACGAGCAATCTTTAGCACAGCCTGAGCTAAAACTGCCCAGAAGCACTGCTTGGTGTTGTGAGCTTCTCCTTCGCTACCCGTAGAGCGTCTCGCCGGGGGCATGTCAAACAGGCAGGTGGCCCCGCCCCACGTTTGCAACTGTGCCAGCTGATCCAGGTCCAGCCTAGTGCCTCGCAGGTCCAGAGTAAGTATGCCCCGAACCGAGCAGGCGGGTAGCTCGCCCAGCTGGTGCAGCGCCCGGGCGCATTGAAAGCTCGTGCCTCTCCTGGTTTACAGTGCCTAAGTGTAAGGCCGTCGGGCTTTGATTCAGCGTATTCTTTTTCGCACTTTCTTGGCGCGTCCCTTTCCCTTTCCCGCTCCCTCTCTTGGTTCTCAGTGTCAAGATTAAAACTTTGTTAGAGATTTTTTTATTAATTTCTTCGTGTACACAAGCGAAGCGCGCCCCTACCCCTCTTCCTCTATCCCCTCTACTCCCTCCCCCCTTCTTCCCCTCGTCTGTTTTTTTTGTTGTCAAGCAAACAAAAAAATCTTATCTTCTTTTCATATTTCCGCAGGTCTTGCGCACGGTGGCCGAGCTATGGCACGGACAGGACACCGTCGAGCTTTAATTCAGCGTAACTTACATTTTTCTTGGCGCGCCCCTGCTCCTCCTTCCCTGCCTCTCCCCTCTACAAGGATATGCGGAAATATCTGCAGGAATATGAAAAGTGGAAAGCAACAATTTTTTTGGAACGCGTTTGCACGCGCAAACAAGGGACGAGGGGAGAAGAGGAGGAACAAGCAGAGGACAAAGGTGAGAGGGGCGACGAAGGTGAGAGGGGCGACGAGAGTGAGAGGGAGGGCTACAACAGGTCTTCCTCACGGCGGCCCAGCCGAGCGTCTGTGTGTGATGTTTTTTTTGCGCAAGTAGATTTTGGCGCCAATTTGGCGCTTACAGCTGTTTCCCCGGGAAAGCTAAGACGTACTGCCTTTTTCAACCGTATCACGCACACTACCTCCGGACTGCGCAATTTGGCGCCAAATTTAGCAGGGGCCGTTCCGGAGGCTAGCAGAGAAATCGGACGTTTTCCCGCGGGGAGAAACGGTACGCCTTTTACTCGCACGAAAATGTTTTTCGGCCCTCTCACCTTCCCTAGATGCAGGGAGGTACAGAGCAAAGGGGAGCGGGGCGACAAAGGCGAGAGGGGCGATGAAGGTGAGAGGGGCGACAAAGGTGAGAGGGGCGACAAAGGTGAGAGGGGCGACGAAGGTGAGAGGGGCGACGAAAGTGAGAGGGAGGGGGAGGACGTCTTCCTCACGGCGGCCCAGCCGAGCGTCTGTGTGTGATTTTTTTTTTGCGCGAGTAGATTTTGGCGCCAATTTGGCCCTTACGGCTGTTTTCCCGGGAAGGCCAAGACGTACTGCCTTTTTCAACCGTATCACGCACCCTACCTCCGGACGGCGCAATTTGGCGCCAAATTTAGCAGGGGCCGTTCCGGAGGCTAGCAGAGAAATCGGACATTTTCCCGCGGGGAGAAACGGTACGCCTTTTACTCGCACGAAAATGTTTTTCGGCCCTCTCACCTTCCCTAGAGGCAGGGAGGTACAGAGCAAAGGGGAGCGGGGCGACAAAGGTGAGAGGGGCGACGAAGGTGAGAGGGGCGACGAAAGTGAGAGGGGCGACGAGAGTGAGAGGGAGGGGGAGGACGTCTTCCTCACGGCGGCCCAGCCGAGCGTCTGTGTGTGATGTTTTTTTTGCGCAAGTAGATTTTGGCGCCAAATTGGCGCTTACGACTGTTTCCCCGGGAAAGCTTAGTGGAATCAACTTAGTTTTGTTGCAATTCTGCTCCTTGCTCTTTGAGCCCCCCGGGCTCAGGGGGTGGGAAGGAGTAGAGGGGAGAGAAGAAGAGGCAGGGGAGGGGCGCGCTTCGCCGGTATACAAAAATCACGCGAAAAAAGATCCCTGACAAGGTTTTAATCTTGGCACTGAGAGCAAGAGAGGGAGAAGGAAAAGGAAGGGACAGGGGGAGTGGGGCGCCAAGAAAGTGCAAGAAAATTCTACGCTGGATTAAAACTCGACAAAGTCTTACACTTGACACTTGCAACGGCACCCTCAGGCTGCCGCAGCATCCGGCCCACTTCACATTATTAGAAGCCTATGTTAGAACCCCGGCCGGCACCGTATGTGCTCTGCTTGCGCGCCAAGAGAGTACGAAAAAGAATACGCTGAATTAAAGCTTGACGGCGCCCTGTCCATGCCATAGCTCGTCCACCGTGCGCAAGGTCAGAAAAATATGAAAAGAGGGAGGGGGGGGCGCGCGCTAAGAATATTAAAAAAAATAATAGAAAGAAATCCTTGACAAAGTTTTAATCTTTGGCACTGAAAACTAAGAGAGGAAGGGAAGGGGCCGGTGAGGATCAATCTGTCTTTCTTTCCGTCATCCTCCCCCCGTCGGGAAGAGAGGAGGGGGGAGGACGCCCGGCACGGGGGAGGGGGGTTAGTGTTTGCAGCTTCTACGCCCTTCCCCTCCCCCCCCCCTGCTCTTTGAGCCCCCCGGGCTCAGGGGGGGAAGGGAGTAGAGGGGAGAGAAGAGGCACGATCTGTCTTGCACACCCCCCCCCCCCGTCTGAGAACGTGTACAGGGAGGGGTGGGGTGTGCTTTCTCCCCCGCCCCCTCCCCTCGTCCCTTGTTTGCGCGTGCAAACGCGTTCCAAAAAAATTTTCTTTTCCACTTTTTATATTCTTCCTATTTCCGCAGATTCTGCGCACCGTGCTCCAACACGAACCCACGGCGGATGGATGGGCGGTGGTCAATGTCCTAGGGGCAAAAGGGTTGCCTCCCCACTGGCCTCCAGGCACACACGCAAAAAGAGGGGGAGACTATTTTAAGGCTTGATAGGCTAAAAAAAAACAGCAGTCGGTGGAAAAAAAAGCAGGGGAACGCAAACCGGAGAGCAGCCATGGACTCCGGTGTCGGAGACCAGCTGTTTGAAGCCAGCTACACAGGCGCGAACGTCGTGGCTTGCTGCAAGGGAACTATGCGCTGCGGTGACCGACGCGGTGAATAGCCTGGCCCCCGAAGTTGCGCAACAGCAGGCCACCGTTGAACGCTTAGAACAAGAGTTAGCTTATCATGTGTCTTGGCGCCCGGGCAAAAGAAGATACAAACGTGCGATTCATGATGGTATCACTAGAGAACTTTGTTCCCGACAGAAGCAGGCCAGGGTTGGTGTGGAGCCGATTGCCAGCCAGGCCCCCAAGACAGTTCAAAAATATAACGAACACGCGGAGGACGCTGGCTCGCACGAGCCGGATTGGATTGAAATCTAGGAAGGCAAACCCCCCAGAGACCGGCAGGGAGCTGGAAAGAGAGAAAGGGCAGCACGCGGCACATCCCCCCTCCCTCCTCAGAGCGGGGTGCAAAAATAAGTAAAAATTTTTTGGAGCCCACCGATGGGGGGGGGGGGGGGCGCCCCCCCCCTACCCCTTTCTTTCTTCCCTCCCTCTGAGCCCCCTGAGCCCGGGGGGGGCTCAAGGAGCAGGGGAGTCGGGAGCGGGAGGGAAGGGGGAGGGTAGGGACGCCAAGAAAGTGCGAAAAAGAATGCGCTGAATTAAAGCTCGACGGTCTTACATTTGGGCACTAAAAACTAGGAGCAGGGCACCGTGCTCCAGCACGACCCTGTGGCGAATGAATGGGCGGTGGTCAATGTAATAGGAAGACAAAGGCCCCGACGGCATCCTGTTCGTGCCATGGCTTGGCCACCGTGCGCAAGATCCGCGGGAATATGAAAAGAGGAAGAAAAAAAATTTGCCCACAACAAAGGGAACAGACGGGACAAAGAGGAAGGGGGGAAGAGGAAGGGGAAAAGAAGGGGGCCGGAAAAGGGAGGGCAGGGGCGCGCTTTGCCGGTGTACAAAAAAATTAAAAAGATCCATGACAAAGTCTTAATCTTGGCACTGAGAATTAGGAGATGGAGAGAATCGACGCTGAATTAAAGCTCGACGGTCGTACACTTGGGCACTGAAAACTAGGAGCGTAGCACCGTGCTCCAGCACGACCCTGCGGCGATTGATGGGCGGTGGTCAATGTGCCAGGAGGACAAGGGCCTCACTACCCGACGGCGTCCTGTCCGTGCCATGGCTCGGCCACCGTGCGCAAGCTCAGACAAATATGAAAAGAATAAAGAACATTTTTTTTTGCCCGACAACAAAGGGAGCAGATGGGGGGAGGAAGAAAGGGGGAGGGAGGAAAAGGAAGGGAGGAAGAAGGGAACGGGATGTGCTTCCCCCCGTCTCCCCTCTCGCCCCTCTTTCTTTCCCCCCTGTCCCCTGCTATCCCCCTCTCCCCCTCGTCCCTCCTCAGAGCGCGTGCAGAGGGAAAAGGCAGGGAAGGAGGCGACAAGGCATTACACTTGACACTTGCAACGGCACCTTCAGGCTGCCGCAGCATCCGGCCCACGTCATGTTGCTGCGGTAGCCTATGTTAGAACCCTGGTCGGCACCGTCTGTGCTCTGCTCGCGCGCTAAGAGAGTGCGAAAAAGAATACGCCGAATTAATTAGCGGACGCTTATAGCTGCAGGTACTTGCTTAACCTGCTCGGCCGCGTCACGGTTCGGCAGGATGCGGTTCAGCTCGCTCTGCACTTGGGCGGGTCTCCGGGAGCTCCAGGCAGCCGCGAGCGCCAAACACAGCAGCACGCGAACCAGCACAGAGCCTATGTCCATGTAAAACCCAGCGGCGCGGGCGGTGGCAATATTGTGTAGACGATGTCGTACGCCGCCCTCGGCGCGCCTGGCGTCGAGCCACCTGCTCGCCTGCCAACGCATGGCACAGCCAACAAACACGTGGTAGAGCGTGAGCGCCGACGCTAAAAGGGGCACCCAGGCATCTCGCAACTCGCGGCGGGGCCGGGGCTTGTACGTACGAGGAGGACCAATGTAGTCCCGTGCCTTCGACCAAGAACAAGGACGTTGGGGGGCACCCTGGCGAGCATGGGCAGGGCCAATTGGTAGAAAAATGAGCCAATCGAGGCAGGGGCACCCCCCAGCTTTTCCCAGCCCTCCCCCCCCCTCCTCTCCATCACACTTTTATTTTCCGGAAAGAAAGTAGGGCCAGAGACGAGCGTGCACAGACAAAAGAATGGGGGGACAAAAATCAGACATGGAGGTACATCCAAGCACGTGTGCCGCGCGTGCCTTTTTTTTTATTAAATTCAGAATGTCTTGAAAAGCAATTTCTTCGAGATTGGTTTAAGAACTACAAACAGACAAACCCTGACTTTGACAAGGGTCGACTTAAGGGCATGCTTAGTCTGGAAATTCAAAAATTTAGGGGTGAGATGCAGGATGAATTAGAAAAATTAGACGCTTGCAAAGAAATTTCAAAAAAATGGATGGACAACATAGCGAAGAAGACGGCCATCGAACGCTTTCGGTTCTATGGCGAGAGGTCAGACGATGGAAAAGATTCCGAGACTATTAAGGCCGGATCGGATTGAAATCTTGAGGAGGTGAACCCCCTCAGAGATTCCTACAGCTGGGAGAGAGAAAGGGCAGCACGCGGCACATCCCCCTCTCTCCTCAGAGGCCCCGATCGAAGCAAAGCAACCAAAACTGACCTGAGATCGGTTTTGGTGCGAGGTCTACAGCCTAAACAAACTAATATAAATCCTGCTGACCCAAGGCCAACAGTCTTACAAGGATGTTGCGACTGGCGTTCATGTCGCGTCCGTGCTGCAGAGCGCACCACTGGCAGTTGTACGTTTTGGCGGCTTTGATGTCCCTCCATAGCGCCCCACATTGTGTACAAGCTTGTGTGGTGAACTCCTCGTTGCAGATCAGCACTTTGCATTTACCTACATACTCTCGCTGCAGGTTCAGCAAGCGCTTGCGGAAATCGGCATGTCGCCAGGCAAGCAGCTTGCGCTTCGTTTCCCGTGAGATCTCTTTGCCCTTCACCATGCCCGACGCTCCGAACCAAGGTAGCACAACGTAGTCGTGGTTATCGAGCAGCCATCTAGCGGCTTTCTTGTGCACGTCTTGGACCATGTTGTAGATCTTATCACGCACTCGAGTAATAACGCGCCGTAAGCGCCAGCGGTTGCGCTTTTTGCTGCTGTCCTTAGCCAGTAGCCCAACCTTGCTTAGCAGATTGTCGATGTGTTTCTGCAGACGGTACACGCGTGCAATGGACCCGCGACCCCATTCGGTTATCGCGCCCGAGTCCGCGTGGTACATGGTAAGAAAGCTCCGCACGCCCGGATCGATGCTTACTACACGATTTGAGTCAGGCTCCGCGAAATCGCGCTGCCGCTGCTCTAGCTCTACCGGTACGTGTAAGTACCATTTACCTAGGATATCGACCCTCAGGCGCACATCGTACTTGATTTCAAGCTTCCTGCCCCCAGCCTACGCTCTTGTTTTCTCCAATCCTTGGATGCAACCGAGTCAGGCCCCAGAAAGCCTGCAAAGAAGCCCCGCTGGCGCCCCCAGACTGTGTGCGAGATCGCGATCGTAGACCTGCGCTCTCCCCACTTGCGGAATTTCACTCTTTTCCAGTGAAAGAACTTGCCCTTCTGGCTAAGATTTGAGATGGCAGAGGCTCTCGCCGCTTGCAGATCCCGGATGGCCACTTCGCGGATGTCGTAGGGCACGTTGAGAAGCCACGGTCTGGCTCGCACAAATTCGCTACCTTCTTTCACAAACCGCAGGCGCAGAGTATCTAGATCGAAGTCGCCCAAGAAGCGCATTCTACCGCCCATCTCGGCCCTTCTTTTCTCTCTGCGCTCCTTTTGTTCTTGACGTTCCTTTGCTTTCCTGGCCTTGATCTCCTCGGGCGTCTCCTCTTTCTCTTCCTTGTCTTTCTCAGCCGGCTTCTCTTCCTTTTTTAGTCTTTTGTGCTTGCCGGGCTTTTCCTTCTTTTCTTGGCGCCGCCTTTTTTTACTAACAGCTTGCATGGTTTGATCTTCATGCTCCTCTTCACTTGGCCACGGAAAACGCTCATCCTCTGTTCTCAGCCAGGCCAGCGCCGCATTCCAGGTGGTATGGACCGCCCGAAATAACAGCCACGCCTTGCGCAGCCAATCCCGCCTGATTTCCTTATCCTTGGTCTTCGGATAGATTCTGCACGTGAATGTTTTCAGCGGGGGCGTCTTGCTTGCTTTCTTGTTGAGACTAAACTTTTTTTTAGGCACCTTCTGCGTCTCTTTTGCCTTGGCTGCGTTGCGTCGCGCGTTGACCTGAGTTGCGAGCATCAGTGCAAGTCGCGACTGCCAGGAGGTCTCCTGCGGGCCTTGCTCAGTTGCTGGCTCGTACCTTCTGACCGAGCTCCAGGAACCGTAACCCAGGGCCCTGCTCAAAGAAAGAGGCAGGCGGCTTGCGCTCGCTCTGGCCAGGCCGCCCCCTGTGCATAGAGGTAACTGCCTGGACATCTCCCTGGCAGACTCAGTCCAGAACGGCGCATAAGCTAAGACTGGCTCTAGAGGAGGCCGTGCGGGTTTGAGCTTCTTCTCTCGGGCTTTTTCCTCTCGGGGCCTACCCGCTGGCGCAGCACGCAGGGATAGCTCGGGGGCCCATGCTGTCTGGTCCCAGAGAGTGCGCCGCCTCATTGGAGAAGTCCCTCTTTGGATGACTTAGACGGAGTTTGTGGTAGATGCAGGGCCCATAAAGCCAAAAGCAGGGCCATGCCTGTACCTGTTCACAAAGTGAATACTTTGATTTATGGCTTTATAGGGGGAAGCAAAACTAGGTAAACTTTTTTGGGGGGGGCCTGAGGGGGGGGGGCGCTCCCCCCTTTTCGGGAAGAAGGGAGAGAGAAGGAGGTGAGGAAAGATGGGGGGGGGGGGGGGGGATGCCCCCCACTTTTTTCTCCCCTCCTACTTGAGCCCCCTGAGCCCGGGGGGCTCAAAGAACAAGGGGAAAGGAGAGGGAAGGGCGCAGAAGCTACAACAAAAAAATAAATACATGAAATGTCTCCACTAAGCACCCCCCCCCTTCCCCTTCCCTCTTAATCTCCTAGTTTTCAGTGCAAAGTGCACGACTTTGTCGAGCTTTAATTCAGCGTATTGTATACTTTCTTCGCGTGCCCCTGCTCTTCCCCTTCCCGCTCGCGCTCCCCGTTCTCAGTGCCTAGTGTAAGACTTTGTTGAGCTTTTGATTAAAAATTTTCTCTTTTTTTTTGCGCAAATGACAAGTTTTTCATATTCCCCTCCCTCCCCCCCCTCCTTCCCCTTTTCCCCCTGCGCCTTCCCTGTACGTTTCTTTGCGAACTGAACTTTTTCTCTTTCCCGTTTCTCGAATGAAACCTGTCGGCAATTTACCTTATGTGTGTTTCCCCGGAAAACCTACCGGCCCCCCTTTCGTGTGACGTGCACCTTCCTTGGGTTCTTCCCAGTGCCAAGCCGCATAATGTAACTTCTTAGTTGAGTGCGCGTTGGGCACGAGAGGAAAGTCCCGTCGATTCAATTCGTCTGGTCGTGCGGAACTAGCCCCTTGACAGTCCGCCCCGGCCAAATAAGACATAAGGAGCGGGTAGTTTTTGGGCATGCCAGCCGCACTTTTATCGTCGTACAGCACGAGGTAACAGAGCTCGTAGTGTGGCCGAGACTTTGTCGAGCTTTTAATTAATTCAGCGTATTCTCTTTTTTTGCACTCTCTCGCGCCCCATGCAAAACAGTAAGATTTCGCGCCAAATTCGGCTGGGGCCGCATCGGCCTCTTTCCCCCCGCCATTCCTTTACGAATTGAACTTTTAAAAAAACAACTTCCGAGCAAGCGTGGGCGGTGGTTCAACACGCACGCTCTTGCGCACCTTGGGCCCCGCGCGGGTCTCGTCCCAACGCTTTCGCTGGTGGCGGGTCGCGGAAAAGCCTCATGACTCTCACTTGTTCCTTGGCCGGCTGCCCCGCGGGCGGAGATAGCTGCGCCGCGATGTACAAGGTGCACCACAAATGTGTATCAGGCCCGAGCTCCTGCAGTGTGGCACGCAGGCCTGAATAGAGCGGCAACCGTAGCTCGGCCGGAGATGTGTAGCTTAGGATCATAGTGCCATTCAGAGCCAGACGCACTAGCAACACACCACCCATGTCATCCGGCGGTACGAGTGCAAGCAGTTCTTGCTGCAAGGGTCCTCCTGCTATCCGAACCGCGCGCAAGAAGCGAGACAGGCGCTTGAACTGCAACGCGTTCCCCGAGCCCTCCCGGCACCAGTCCTTGTGGCATTGCTTCCAGTTATCTCTCTGGCACTTCTGGCTGCAGTACGTCGCAAAACGACACCTGCCACACTTGAGAAAGCGGGGTTGCTCTGGTTCTTGCTTGACCTGACACCCGAAGCACCTCACTGTGTACCACACCATGTGTCTCTCCGCTGTGTTTTCTTTTGTGCTTTATTCCGTCCTTGTGGCGGCTTTGGGGGGGGGGGGGGGGAGGTCAGAAAACACCCAAACCTGTCCGGGCGCCCCCTCTTTGTCCCTCCTGCTCTCTGTTCTTAGACGGGGGGAAGCACCCCCCCCCCCTCCGCGCATGCGGGAGAGGAGAGAAGAGGAGAGTTCAGACTAGTCCTGCCAAGATTTTAGTTAGACTTGGCAGGACATGTCTGGCATTGTGACTTGCCTGTGTGACGAGGAAAAAGATGTTGAGGAGGACGAGCGAGGGCTAATCATACACAACTGCTTGGTCAACTGCGCACCGCTTAAAAGAGCAAACTTTGAAAGAAACGAATCCCTGTCCATTCATTCGTCGAGGAGACTAGGACAATTCATGCGCGAGAAATGTAATTCTTTACAAGTACAGCTTCCCGTTTCTCGAATGAAACCTGTCGCCAAATCTGTGCGTGCGTGTTTCCCCGGAAAAACTACCCAACTTCTTTCCCCCCGCGCAATCAATCCGATCTGGGCAGGTCAAATAAGCAGGTGGCTTCTTGGCAATCGGCCAGCACCAGACTTGCCTCTGAGGCACAGCTGTAAGTCAAACTTGCCTTTGTGCTTCTTCATGGGTAGATTATCTCTTTGATCTCAGCGCACCCTCGGGCTCAAAGAACAAGGGGAAGGAGAAGAAAATAACGCGACTATGGTAAACCCCCCCCCCCCCCCTTCTCTTTCCCCCCCGCTCACTCTCGTCGCCCCGCTCCCTCTTGCTGTTCGCGCCCCTACCGCAGGGCAAGGTCAAAACATTTGGCACGAAATGAGTTGGGAACGAGACCGAACAACAAATTAATGTCCAAAGCTTTGGCGCTCAGGTAAAGAGGCGTAACATGGACGAGAACTGCTCCGGGGGCGAACTCTTTTCTGCCCTTGACATGAATGTTCTTACCAAGGTCTCGGACGCCGGAGAGCACATGTTTGAGCTGCAAGGCAAAGCAATCAAGGCGACGGTGCAGGCCAATGGCTCGCTGAAATTGCAGCACAAGCTTCTGTGGGACAACTTGAGTTTGCAAGCCCAGTCCGAGCGGGAGGGAAGGGGGAGGGTAGGGGCGCCAAGAGAGTGCGAAAAAGAATGCGCTGAATTAAAGCTCGACAAAGTCTTACACTTGACACTTGCAACGGCACCCTCAAGCTGCCGCAGCATCCGGCCACTCGACTGTCGTACACGTTAGCACTGAAAACTAGGAGCGGAGCACTGTGCTCCAGCGCGACCTTGCGGCGAATGGATGGATGGGCGGTGGTCAATGTGCTAGGAGGACAAGAGCCCCGGCCGGCCCCGACGGCGTCCTGTCCGTGCCATAGCTCGGCCACCGTGCGCAAGATCCGCGGGAATATGAAAAGAGGAAAAAAAAATTTCTTTGCCCAACAACAAAGGGAACAGACGGGAGAAAGAGGAAGGGGGCGGGAGCCGGAGAAGGGAGGGCAGGGGCGCGCTTCGCCGGTGTACAAAAAAATGTAAAAAAATCCATGACAAAGTTGTAGTCTTGGCACTGAAAACTAAGAGAGAAAGGGGCATGGGAGGATTAATCTATCTTTACCCCCCGTCAGTAAGAGGGAAGGGAGGAAGGCGCCCGGCATAGGGGGTTAGTAGAGGCGTTGCGTGTATTTATCTTGTTTGTAGCTTCTGCGCCATTCCCCTGGGCTCAGGAGAGAGGAAGAGGCAGGGGGCGCCAAGAAAGTGCAAGAAAAGTCTTTTTTAATTAAAACTCGACAAGGCATTACACTTGACACTTGCAACGGCACCCTCAGGCTGCCGCAGCATCGGGCCCACGTCATGTTTCTGCGGTAGCCTATGTTAGAACCCTAGCCGGCACCGTCTGTGCTCTGCTCGCGCGCCAAGAGAGTGCGAAAAAGAATACGTTGAACCAAAGCTCGACGGTCTTACACGGGGGGCACTGAAAACTAGGAGCAGAGCACCGTGCTCCAGCACGACCCTGCGGCGGATGGGTGGGCGGTGGTCAATGTGCTAGGAGGACAAGGGTCTCACCACCATGACGGCGTCCTGTCCGTGCCATGGCTCGGCCACTGTGCGCAAGGTCAGAAAAATATGAAAAGAGGAAAAAGAAATTTCCCGACACCAAAGGGAACAGACCGGGGGGGGGGAAGAAAGGGGGGGAAGGAAGAAGAGAAAGGAGGGAAGAAGGGGGCGGGATGTGCTTCTCCCCGTCCCCCTTCACTGTCTGAGAATCGGGAGAGGGAGGGCAGGGGCGCGCTTGGCCGGTGTGTACAAAAAAAAAATTAAAAAAGTCCGTGACAGAGTTGTAATCTTGGCACTGAAAACTAAAAGAGGAAGGGGCCGGGGGGGATTAGTGGAGGCGTTCCATGTATCTATTTTGTTTGTAGCTTCTGCGCTATTCACCCTTCCCCTCTTCCCCTCCATTGCTCCTTGAGCCCCCTGGGCTCAGGGGAGGGTGGCAGAAAGGATTTCTGGGTACAGAGGGGGGGGGGGGATGGAGTAGAGGGGAGAGAGAGGAAGAGGCAGGGGGGGGGGGGGAGGGAGAGCACGAATTGTCTTAATATTTCCCCGTCTGAGAACAGGGAGTGGGAGAGGGAAGGGAGAGGGTAGGGGCGCGCTTCGCCGGTATACAAGAAAAATCACGCAAAAAAAATCCCTGACAAAGCTTTAATCTTGGCACTGAGCACCAAGAGAGGGAGAAGGAAAGATAAGGGACAGGGGGGGTGGGGCGCCAAGAAAGTGGGCGTCCCTTTGTTCCCCTTGTCCCCTGTTATCCCCCCTTCCCCTCGTCCCTTGTTTGCGCGTGCAAACGCGTTCCAAAAAAAATTTTCTTTCCCACTTTTCATATTCCCGCAGATATTTCCGCAGAGGGAAGAGGCAGGGGCGCGCTTTGCCGGTGTACAAAAAAGAATCACGCAAAAAAAGAAATCCCTGATAGATTTTTTCTATTGGCACTGAGAACAGGGAGCGGGAGAGGGAAAGGGCAGGGGAGGGGGCCGCGCCGAAAAAATGTAATTTACGCTGAATTAAAGCTCGACAAGGCATTGCACTTGACACTTGCAACGGCGCCCTCAGGCTGCCGCAGCATCCGGCCCACTTCACGTTATTAGAAGCCTATGTTAGAATCCCGGCCGGCACCGTCTGTGCTCTGCTTGCGCGCCAAGAGAGTACGAAAAAGAATACGCAGAATTAAAGCTCGACGGCGCCCTGTCCGTGCCATAGCTCGGCTACCGTGCGCAAGGTCGGAAAAATATGAAAAGAGGGAGGGGGGGGGGCGCGCTAAGAATATAAAAAAATTAAAAAAAAAGAAATCCTTGACAAAGTTTTAATCTTTGGCACTGAAAGCTAAGAGAGAAAGGGGCCGGGGAGGATCAATCTGTCTTTCCATCCTCCCCCCGTCGAGAAGAGGGGAGGGGTGGCAGAAAAGATCCGAGGATACAGGGGGGGGGTGACCATGGGCTCAATGGAATCATCTTAGTTTTGTTGAAATTCTGCCCCCTGCTCTTTGAGCCCCCCGGGCTCAGGGGGGGGAAAGGGAGTAGAGGGGAGAGAAGAGGCAGGGAAAGGGGGGGGGGCGCTTCGCCGGTGTACAAGAAAAATCACGCGAAAAAAAAATTACTGACAAAATCTTAATTTTGGCACTGAGAACTAAGAGAGGGAGAGGGAAGGGGCGGGGGGGAGGATCAGGCACGATCTGTCTTGCCCCCCCCCCCCCCCCCCCGTCTGAGAACGTGTACAGGGAGGGGTGGAGTGTGCTCTCTATCCCCCCCCCCCCTCCCCTCGTCCCTTGTTTGCGCCAGCACGAACCCACGGCGGATGGATGGCGGTGGTCAATGTGCTAGGAGGACAAGGGCCTCACTATCCCCCCGACGGCGTCCTGTCCGTGCCATGGCTCGGCCACCGTGCGCAAGGTCAGAAAATATGAAAAGAGGAAAAGAATTTTTTTTTGCTAGACAACAAAGGGAACAGACGGGGGGAAAGAAGGGGAGAAGAGGAAGGGGGGGAGAAGGGGGCGGGATGTGCTTGTCCCCCCCCGTCCCCCTCACTGTCTGAGAATCGGGAGCAAGAGCGGGAGAGGGAGGGCAGGGGCGCGCCTTGCCGGTGTACAAAAGAAATTAAAAAAATCCATGACAAAGTTGTCATCTTGGCACTGAAAGCTAAGAGAGGAAGGGAAGGGGCCGGGGAGGATTAAATCTATCTTCCCCCCCCCCCCCAGTTCAGTAAGAGGGAAGGGGGGAAAGCGCCCGGCATAGGTGAGATAAATGGAGGCGTTGCATGTATTTATTTTGTTTGTAGCTTCTGCGCCATTCACCCTTTCCCCTTCCCCTCCCCTGCTCCTTGAGCCCCCTGGGCTCGGGGGAGAAGGGGCAGAAAGGATTTCTGGATACAGAGGGGGGGGGCGGTGGAGTAGAGGGGCGCGCTTCGCCGGTGTACAAGAAAAATCACGCTGAATGAAAACTCGACAAAGCATCGCACTTGACACTTGCAACGGCACCCTCAGGCTGCCGCAGCATCCGGCCCACTCGACGGTCTTACACTTGGGGCACTGAAAACTAAAAACAGATCACCGTGCCATAGCTCGACCACCGTGCGCAAGGTCAGGAAAATATGAAAAAAGGAAGAAAAAATTTGTTGCCCGACAACAAAGGGAACAGACGGGGGGGAGGGGAAAGAAAGGGAGGGAGCAAAGAAAAGGGCAAGAGGGTTACCTCCCCCTGGCCCTCTAGGCACACACGCAAAAAAGGGGGGAGACTATGCGCTGAGGCTTGATAGGCTAAGGAAAAAAAGCAGTCGGTGGAAAAAAAAGCAGGGGAACGCAAACCGGAGAGCGGCCATGGACTCCGGTGCCGGAGACCAACTGTTTGAAGCTAGTTACACAGGCGCGAACGTCGTGGCCTGGTGCAAGGGGAAACTATGCGCTGCGGTGACCGACGCGATGAAAAGCCTGGCAAATCTAGGAAGGCAAACCCCCCAGAGACCGGCAGGCAACTGCGAGAGAGAAAGGGCAGCACGCGGCACATCCCTCCCTCCTCAGAGCGGGGGGCAGAAATAAGAAAACTTTTTTTGGAGCCCACCGATTGGGGGGGGGGGGCGCCCCCTTCCCCTCTACCCCTTTCTTTCTTCCCTCCCTCTGAGCCCCCTGAGCCCGGGGGCTCAAGGAGCAGGGGAAGGGGGAATCGGGAGCGGGAGGGAAGGGGGAGGGTAGGGGCGCCAAGAGAGTGCGAAAAAGAATGCGCTGAATTAAAGCCCGACAAAGTCTTACACTTGACACTTGCAACGGCACCCTCAAGCTGCCGCAGCATCCGGCCCACTCGACGGTCGTACACGTTGGCACTGAAAACTAGGAGCTGAGCACCGTGCTCCAGCGCGACCTTGCGGCGAATGGATGGGCGGTGGTCAATGTGCTAGGAGGACAAGAGCCCCGGCCGGCCCCGACGGCGTCCTGTCCGTGCCATAGCTCGGCCACCGTGCGCAAGATCCGCGGGAATATGAAAAGAGGAAAAAAAATTTCTTTGCCCAACAACAAAGGGAACAGACGGGAGAAAGAGGAAGGGGGCGGGAGCCGGAGAAGGGGGGGGGGGGGCAGGGGCGCGCTTCGCCGGTGTACAAAAAAAATTAAAAAGATCCCTGACAAAGTCCTAATCTTGGCACTGAGAACCAAGAGAGGGGGAGGGAAAGGGAAAGAACAGGAGGAGTGGGGCGCTTTGCCGGTGCAAGAAAAGTCACGCTGAATTAAAACTCGACAAAGTCTTACACTTGACACTGAGAATTAGGAGATAGAGAGAATTGACGCTGAATTAAAGCTCGACGGTCGTACACTTGGGCACTGAAAACTAGGAGCGTAGCACCGTGCTCCAGCACGACCCTGCGGCGGATGGATGGGCGGTGGTCAATGTGCCAGGAGGACAAGGGCCCGGCCGCCCCCCGGCGTCCCGTCCGTGCCATGGCTCGACCACCGTGCGCAAGTTCAGAAAAATATGCAAAGAGGAAAAAACATTTTTTTGCCCGACAACAAAGGGAACAGACAGGGGAAGGGAAGAAGGGGGGGAGGGGAAAAGAAGGGGGCGGGATGTGCTTCTCCCCGCCGCCCCCCCTCCCCTCACTGTCTGAGAATCGGGAGGGAAGGGGGAAAGGCGCCCCGCATAGGGGGCGGGGGGGTTCAGTGGAGGCGTTGCATGTATTTATTTTGTTTGTAGCTTCTGCGCCATTCTCCCTCCCTCTTTCCCTTGCGCACCCGTGCTCCAGCACAACCCTGCGGCGGATGGATGGGCGGTGGTCAATGTGCTCGGAGGACAAGGGCCTCACCACCCCCGACGGCGTCCTGTCCGTGCCATGGCTCGGCCACCGTGCGCAAGGTCAGAAGAATATGAAAAGAAAGAAATTTTTTTTGCCCGACAACAAAGGGAATAGACGGGGGGGAAAGAAGGGGGCGAGGGAGGAAGAAGGAGGCGGGATGTGCTTCTTTCCCCCCCCCCCCCCTCACTGTGTGAGAATCGGGGGCGGGAGAGCGGGGCAGGGGCGCGCTAAGAAATGTACAAAAAAAATAAAAAAATCCATGACAAAGCTGCAACCTTGGCACTGAAAACTAAGAGAGGAAGGGGCCGGGGGGGATTAGTGGAGGCGTTGCATGTATTTATTTTGTTTGTAGCTTCGCCGGTGTAAGAAAAGTCCACGCTGGATTAAAACTAGACAAGGCATTACACTTGACACTTGCAACGGCATCCGGCCCATGTCATGTCGCTGCGGTAGCCCGAGCCATGAACCCTGGCCGGCACCGTCTGTGCTCTGTTCGCGTTCCAAAAAAAAAATTCTTTTCCACTTTTCATATTCCTGCAGATGTTTCCGCAGATCTTGCGTATTGTGCTTCCAGCACGACCCTGCTGCGGATGGATGCGCGGTGGTCAATGTGCTAGTACGACAAAAGCCCCAGCCGGCCCCGACGGCGTTCTGTCCGTGCCATGGCTCAGCCACCGTGCGCAAGATCCGCGGGAATATGAAAAAAGGAAAGAAAATTTGGCCCGACAACAAAGGGAACAGACGGGGGGAGGGAGGAAAAGGAAGGGAGGGAGAAGGAAAGGGAAGGGACAAGGGGAGTGGGGCGCTTCGTCGGTGCAAGAAAAGTCTACGCTGGATTAAAACTCGACAAAGTCTTACACTTGACACTTGCAACGGCACCCTCAGACTGCCGCAGCATCCGGCCGAGTGTACACTTGAGCACTGAAAACTAGGAGCAGAGCACCGTGCTCCAGCACGACTCTGCGGCGAATGGATGGGCGGTGGTCAATGTGCTAGGAGGACAAGAGCCCGGCCGGGCCCCGACGGCGTCCTGTCCGTGCCATGGCTCGGCCATCATTGTGCGCAAGGTCAGAAAAATATGAAAAGAGGGAGGGGGGCGCGCTTCGCCGGTGTAAAAAAGAATCAATAAAAGGAAATCCTTGACAAAATCTCAGGCTTTGGCACTGAAAACTAAGAGAGGAAGGGGCCGGGGAGGATCAATCTGTCTTCCCCCCCCTCAGTAAGAGGGAAGGGGGGAGGGGAGGGGAGAAAGAACACAAAACAAATTTAAAGAAGAGAGGGAAGGGGGGGAGGCGCCAAAGAATGTGCGAAATCCTTTTATCAAAACTCGGCAAGGTCTTACACTTGGCACTGAGAACTATCCGAGGGAGAGGGAAGGGGTAGGGGGGAAGGGCGCATAAGCTACAAAAAAATAAATACATGCAACACATCCACTGAGCCCCCTTCCCCTCCCTTGTCGAGACTTTTCTAATTACATTCTTTTTTCTATTTTCTTAGCGCGCCCCTGATCCGCGGACCCAAGACGGCGGTTCACGTTGTTTACTGTGCTGCTCACCAGACCGAAGCCGCCATAGATTTGTTGCGTGGTATTCACGTGCGCGATCTGAGTTACTCCGGCGATGAAGTAGGGGAAGCAGAACCAGGCCTTGCTCTGCTGCTGTCGGCAATGGCTTCTGTCAGCCGGCTTTTCGTTGCCACTTGCGACGAGGACGTAGCAGTTGCACTAGCCAGCCTGCAAGCGCCCCCGGCAATCTTCGAACTAGTGTTGGAAGAAAGCTCTAGTATCACGGACGACACGCTGGTCGCTATTGCGGGGCTTCTGTCACTCGTTCATCTGAAGCTTCACTCGTGTTGGCAAGTCACCCGCAAGGGGCTGAACCGTCTGCGAGCGCTTACAAGGCTCGAGAGGCTCGAATTAGAGACCCAAATCTAAGGCACATAGCGTCGCTTCCCAGGCTCCGGCAACTAAGCCTGCGAACTGCTGAAGAAGTCGCCTACGACGAACTAGTGCAAATTTGTGATTCCAAATCTCTAAGCTCCTTACGCTTGTACAACTGCGCAGCTATTGCACCAGAGACGGTGGAGCAACTTAGGAGAGCAAGGCCTCGTGTAGACGCGTTTTTAACCGAGACTCCTCTGTAATTTTTACCCAACCTAACTTGCTTACGCGGGCAGGAAATCCCTCCCCTAGTTCTAGACGGGAGGGAACAAAGAAAAGGACAAGAGAGTTGCCTTCCCCCTAGCCCTCCAGGCACACACGTAAAAAAAGGGGGAGATTATTTTGGCTCTGAAATGAATTAAATTAGCAAAAGAGCCGGCTCAGAAACCATTCCGGATTGCATTAAAATCTAGGAAAGCAAACCCCCCTGAGACCGGCAGGCAGCTGGGAGAGAGAAAGAGCAGCACGCGGCACATCCCCCTCCCTCCTCAGGGCGGGGGGCAAAAATAAGTAAACCTTTTGTTGGAGCCCACCGATGGGGGGGGGGGGGCGCCCCCCCCTTGGGGCTTTCTTTCTTCCCTCCCTCTGAGCCCCCTGAGCCCGGGGGGCTCAAGGAGCAGGGGAAGGGGGAATCGGGAGCGGGCGGGAAGGGGGAAGGTAAGGGCGCCAAGAGAGTGCGAAAAAGAATGCGCTGAATTAAAGCTCGACGGTCTTACATTGGGGGGAAGAAGGGGGGCGGGATGTGCTCCCCCTCCCCGGTCCCTTCTCACTGTCTGAGAATCGGGGGCGGGAGCCCGAGAAGGGATAGCAAAGGCGCGCTTCGCCGGTGTACAAAAATCAGCGCAAAAAAGATCCCTGACAAAGTCTTAATCTTGGCACTGAGAACCCAAGAGAGGGGGAGGGAAACGGAAAGGACAGGGGTAGGGGCGCGCCAAGAAATTGCAAGAAAAGTCCACGCTGAATTAAAACTCGACAAAGTCTTACACTTGACACTGAGAATGAGGAGCGTAGCACCGTGCTCCAGCACGACCCTGCGGCGGATGGATGGGCGGTGGCCAATGTGCCAGGAGGACAAGAGCCCCGGCCGGCCCCGACGGCGTCCCGTCCGTGCCATGGCTAGGCCACCGTGCGCAAGGTCAGAGAAATATGACAAGAGGTGGGGGAGGGGCGCGCTTCGCCGTTGTAAAAAAAATCGCGCGAAGGAAATCCTTGACAAAGCTTTAATCTTCGGCACTGAAAGCTAAGAGAAGAAAGGGCAGGGGGGGGGGATTAATCCGTCCCCCCCTCCCCCGTCGGTAAGAGGGAAGGGGGAAGGGCGGCAGAAAGGATTTGAGAATACGGAGGGGAGGGGGGGGGGGGGGGGCGCCAGGAGAGTGCAAAAAAGAATACGCTGAATTAAAGCTCGACGGTCTTACACTCGGGCACTGCGCTCCAGCACGACCATGCGGCGAATGAATGGGCGGTGGTCAATGTGCTAGGAGGACAAAGGCCTCACTACCCCCCCCCCCCAGCGTCCTGTCCGTGCCATGGCTCGGCCACCGTGCGCAAGGTCAGAAAAATAATATGAAAAGTGGAAAAGAAATTTTTTTGCCCGACAACAAAGGAAACAGACGGGGGGTGAAAGGGGGAGGGAGGGAGGAAGAGGAAGGGGGGAAGAAGGGGGCGGGGTGTGCTTTCCCCCCCGCCCCCCCCTCTTGTCCCTCTGTCCCCCCTGTCCCCTGCTATCCCCCCCAACCCTCCCCTCGTCCCTTGTTTGCGCGTGCAAACGCGTTCCAAAACAAATTTCTTTTCCACTTTTCATATTTCCGCAGATCTTGCAGAGGGAAGAGGCAGGGAAAGAGGAAGCACGAATTGTCGGGAGTGGCAGGGGGAAGGGGGAGGAGCAGGGGCGCGCCAAAAAAAATGTAATTTACGCTGAATTAAAGCTCGACAAAGTCTTATACTTGACACTTGCAACGGCACCCTCAAGCTGCCGCAGCATCCGGCCCACTTCATGTTTCTGCGGTAGCCTATGTTCGAACCATGGGCGGCACCGTCTGTGCTCTGCTCGCGCGCCAAGAGAGTACGAAAAAGAACACGCTGAATTAAAGCCCGACGGCGTCCTGTCCGTGCCATAGCTCGGCCACCGTGCGCAAGGTCAGAAAAATATGCAAAGATCTGCGGGACATTTTTTTTGCCCGACAACAAAGGGAACAGACGGGAGGGAAGAAGAAAGGGGGAGGGAGGAAAAGGAAGGGATGAAGAAGGGGGCGGGATGTGCTACTCCCGCATTGCCGTCACCTTCAACTGCCGGCGGGCAGCGAGTGGGGGGGGAGGTGAGTGTGGCGGCCGAAGCCCTTTTTTTCCTGTTTTTTTTATTTCTCTTGTCTAAAAAAGAAAACAGAAATACAAGCAATCAGCTCCCAGGGCTCTCAGGCCAACCGCACACCGTCTTTACGGGCCAATGCAAAAGCCAAGGATGCCCCTTCCTGTACCAGGCCCCACCGCAGCAGTCTGCACGCGTCATCACCGATTTTGCAACCTGAAGACTTGCTTGAAGCACTTAATAGACATGACAAAGGAAGACGATCAGGCCCAGAGCGAGGTGTTGTCCGAGCTAGACAAGTTGCTAAAAGAAAATATATCTCCTGTACTCAGCCCACAGACAGACTGCGTAAAAAGTGAACAAGATCGGGCCGAGCTGTCTACAGAAGAACCAGACCTGTACCAAGAAAAAAGCTCAGATCTAAAATTCTCAATAAAAGCCTGCGAGGAGCAAGGCTTTATCGAGTTTCAAAATCGTTATAAACAAGAGTGGTTTAAAAAGCCAGATGTCTTCGTCGCTTATCCCGTGGGTGTGGCAGAAGAGAGCGGCCAGTGGCATGTCTTCAAGCGCTCCAAAAACAACGAATTCCTGTTAGACGCGGCAGTACAGGCACATTTACACACCGTTACAGATGGGAAGGTGCCCAAAGTAGAACGCGTGTGGGCTGTTAAGGCGCAAGGCCAACCGACCTACTACTGGTTTTGCATGCCCTACGTCGGCAAGCGGCCCCAGCGAACACGCCGAATTCCAGAAGCCGCCTACACAGAATAACTGGCTCTGGAAACACTGGCTTAGGGACGTGGGGTCTTTCTTGCGTAAATTAGCCAAGGAACGCATTCTGTACTGGGACTGGACGGAGTGGAACCTGCTCTTGGACAATAAGCGGGAGTTCCGACCCATCGACTTTGACCACGAGCGGCTGGCGGTGCTCCAAATTAAGCACCGCCAGCAGCCCCGCTCAGGCTGTGCCTACCTGACTCTGACCAAAGCAAGTCTGGAAAAGAACCCCGTGCGGGTCACTGACTTAATCCACTTTAGCAACCGCGTGTGCCTCTGGGTTGTGTACAGTTGTTCTTGGATTCAGATGCAAGATTATCAACAGGCTGTTAAGAAGCCCAAGCCCCTGCCCGAACTCCCCTACGTTCTGCTGAAAGAGAAGGTCCTAGGTTTTCAATTGCGTATTCCTCTTAGCTGGTGTTTGACGTGTGCGCTGTGGTGGGCGGAACTAGAAAAAAACAAGGAGGGTCCATTGTTCTCGATGTATATGTACCTAGAAAAAGCCAAGGTTTTGTGGCCGCACAGCACACGCGTTTTGGACCCATATTCCAAAAACAAAATCAACTTAAATGATTCATGGTTATGTGCCACAAAACTCCTGGGGCAGACCAAGACCAAGGATGACACTTTTTTCTATCTAAAACCAATACAACAAAACCTGTATTGGCGTGGCATTCGTGGTACGACGCTGCGCAATGTAAGTTTTGAGTTGTTGCAGCTGGCCCTCGTGACGGACTTCAAGACTCGCTCACAGCCCTACGCCGACTAATTGTCGGGGGTGGCAGTGGGAAGGGGAGGAGCAGGGGCGCGCCAAGAAAATGTAGTTTAACGCTGAATTAAAGCTCGACAAAGTCTTACACTTGACAGTGAGAATTAGGAGATGGAGAAAATTGACGCTGAATTAGAGCTCGACGGTCGTACACTTGGGCACTGAAAACTAGGAGCGTAGCACCGTGCTCCAGCACGACCCTGCGGCGGATGGATGGGCAGTGGTCAATGTGCTAGTAGGACAAAAGCCTCACTACCTCCAACGGCGTCCTGTCCCGTGCCATGGCTCGGCCACCGTGCGCAAGGTCAGAAAAATATGCAAAAAGGAAAGAAAATTTGGCCCGACAACAAAGGGAACAGACGGGGGGGGAAAGAAAGGGGGAGGGAGGAAAAGGAAGGGAGGAAGAAGGGGGCGGGATGTGCTTCCCCCCGTCTCCCCTCTCGCCCCTCTTTTCCCCCTGTCCCCTGCTATCCCCCTCTCCCCCTCGTCCCTCCTCAGAGCGCGTGCAGAGGGAAGAGGCAGGGAAGGAGGAAGCAGGAATTGTCTTAGTCCACTGTCTGAGAATCGGGAGCGGGAGCGGGAGAGGGAGGGCAGGGGCGCGCTTTGCCGGTGTACAAAAATCAGCGCAAAAAAAAATCCATGACAAAGTTGTCATCTTGACACTTGCAACGGCACCCTCAGGCTGCCGCAGCATCCGGCCCACTCGACGGTCTTACATTTGGTGGCACTGGAAACTAGGAGCAGATCACCGTGCGCAAGGTCAGAAAAAAAATGAAAAGAGCTGCGGGAATTTTTTTTGCCTGACAACAAAGGGAACAGATCCCTTTCTCGAATAAAATCTGTCGCCAAATGATCTACGTGTATGTTTCCCCGGGAAATCTGCCGGCACCCCCTCCTTTTTCCTTTCTGTCTCCCTTCACCGACTGCGGGAATCTCTGGCGAGTCACACAAGACTGCCGCTACCCGCTCTGCGACAAGGCCGAGCGCAAGCTCTGCGCCGGCTGCTTCCAGAACGCCGAGCGCAACCACTCCCGCAATGCCGATCGCAGTCAGTCGCACTGCACCTATAACAAATTCTGCGGGAAGTCTGTCTATGCAAAGCGACCTTTGCTCCCCCTTGCTCGCTACGAGTTTCACCCGCCATCCACCAGTTTGGGCAGCTCCAGCTCCAGCTCCAGCTCCAGCTCCAGCTCCAGCTCTAGCTCTAGCTCCAGCTCCAGCTCCAGCTCCAGCTCCAGCTCCAGTTCTAGCTCCAGCTCTAGCTCTAGCCAGCCTGACCCCTGGCTCTGCAACCCTTCGCTCAAGTTCCTTGCAGCCAGCCTTGCCTCGTCTGCCTGCGACGGCATGACAGACGAAGCCGTCGCAGGCTTCGTTCTTCAGGCCAGCGTCGGCGAAACTGAGGGCACACGGAGGGGGCCCGCGTGGCAGGACCCTGACGACGCACCCGCGCGCTTCGGGTGCCGCGGCGGTGCCGGCCCACGGAAGAAAGGGGGTGCTGCTCGCCCCAACCCTCCTAAGCCTTCCCGGCATGGGGAAGCACGTGCGTGCCCAAGAGGGGACTGGGGGGCCTCGAACCCTCTTGGAGCCCCTGCCAGAGTCGGCACATGCTAATACTGCCGTACGAGGATATTTGCATAAGACGCTGCTCTTTTCCCACTCGGAACAGCAAGAAGTTGCAGACGTGCTCCACCATCTGTACACAACACAGCGCTACTGATTCGAACCCAGCTTCAGTTAATGGAATACGCCTTCCGAGAGGGTTTGACAAGATCACGTTCAGCTCGCCGTGCGCTGCCCCGGGCTCGTACTTTTTCATTAGCTTTTTAAGGACTGGATCTATTACTTTCGCCATCGCATGGTGGCAGTCAGCTGCCTCCTTTCCCTTGGCGACGTCTGCATACAGCTCTGGCCTGGTAAGACATTCAGTAAGGCCCTGTAGAACTAAATTCATGGCGTAAGGGATAGCGTGCGAATCCTGGGCGGGCAAAGCAGCCAGGCCGGTATTGGTATACACACTTACGATCCTAGGGATCTGCGTCTGCGCCACGTATTTAAAATAGGCTACCATACGTTGCTTACCCATAACAAACGCGATGTTTGCTTTGAGGCGTCTGCTGCTAGGGTGCCTAGAACAGGTTTTTGTCTGTAGGCCCACGCAACGAATAGAGTCCCACTCTAGGGACTCTATAGCTTTATACTCGCCAATTTTCCAGAAAGCAATCAAAGCTACCAGAAAATTCAGCATGTTCCAGAAATCGTCATTCGCTGATCGATACCAAACCAAACAGTGGCGGCTCCACTCGGGCTTGACCGCTGCTGTTGATGGGGCTTCTTGCAGCCCAAATATCTGCCAGGACGACGACTGCAGGATCGTTTCAAGATGAGGATTTGTCTTTTGTACAGCCTTGACAATTTCTTCCGGCGTTATTAATTCCTTTGTTGTTTTATAGTGGGCTTGACACCAGGCTTTAGGGTCCATTTAAGAAAGAAGATCTTTTCCTTCCTGTCCGCGCCAGCGGACGAGAAAGGGAAGGGAGAGGGCAGCTACTTCTCCCCCTCCTCTGCTCTCACTTTGGAGCCTTAGCGTTATTCATTTATTTTAAAGAAAAAGACCTACAAGTTTGCGCACATGAGTACGACACCAGAGAAAAAGCACTTATCTACTTGCCCCATACAAAGGCAAGCATTAGACGAAAAGCTTCGAAAAATGCACATGGCCCAGGTTGAGCAATACGAGCAAGATCCAGACAGTATTCCCCAGAGTAGGCCCCGTTCAAACAGAGAAGATGTCTTTGAAGCTTGCGTGTATGACATTCACAACCAAGCTGCCCGTTTGCCAGTCAAGAAGCAACAATTAGCTGCACTCCAACTGATGCAATTACACTATTCAGAAATCGAGGCTTCCGTATGCACAGGACTCGGAGGCTGTGTCTTTCGGGCAACAATTGGCTGCGCCCACCTGGGATCGGTCACGACTGCTATTCAACAGTATCAGGCAATGTGCAACAACAAAGCACACGCGGGGACTGAGGTTGTAGAAGCCTCGAGATCCGAGCTGGAGGACCAGTGCCGCACTTTGGAAAGACTTAAGTCCTCTGCGCTGCAACTGCACAAGATTATGATTGCAGATTTCAACAGACTAGTTAAAGCTACCAAGACGACTCCGTTCTATAAGGAATTAGCGCCGGTGGTACAAGACGCGGTAAACAGAATGGCGCTAGAAACGACAAACCGAATGAAAAATTACATTATATTTCCACAACAAGCCCAACACAGCCTGCTGAAGGCACAAGCTCTTCTCGGGCAGGTCTCTGAAGGCACAAACTCGTTTCGGGCAGGCCAAGTCTAAGACTGTCGTATGGAGTTCATTGGAGTTTCAACAAGGCAAAGGCGAACTCTAGCTCAACTGGCAATTGGGTAATTTGTAGAGTCTCCCTTAAGATAAGCCTGAACTCCTTCAGATCCTTTTTGAGATAATCGCGTAATTGAAGAAGACACTTGCCGTTGAACCCTTCAAACTTTCCAGCAGGGACGCTAGGCACCTCCTTAACTCCCTCGCGTACATTCCTTCTGCTTTGCAGTTCTGTGAGTTTTGATAGCCTTCACTGATGCATGCAAGAACAGTGTGAGCGTTTTCGATCGCGTATGCCATGCAATCAATGATGTTGCTCTTCATCTCCTGTTCATCGTACCACGTTTTGACGCGGTTATCGTCCAGGACCTTCTTCAGTTTTCTCACTTGTTCCTGCTGTGCCCAACAATAGGATATCATAACGTGTTTCTCTTCAACCTGACGAGTGAACTTGTCACGTGTGGGCGACAGGTATTGCGTCGCATGATCTTGGAGGAACTTGATGACACTGAGCCGGAGTTCGCCCTCACGGTCGTGGCTTCGCTTCGCAATGAGTTTCAAACAGTCCTCAAAGGTAACATCGAACCCTTTGAGCAGGTAAAAACTTACCGCATCTTGGTTCAGGTTTAGCATTGCGTCTGCCACGAAAGTGTGAACAGGGTGAACAATTTTTTGGAACAACAATTGTGGTCGGTAATGGTCTACGTCTTGGTTCGCCGGATCCTTGTGTGCATTGGGGTCGAAATGTGTGAATTCCAGCATAGCCTTCTCAAGGCCCATCAGCCATTGACCTGACACCTCGAGGTTGCGACGCATGTGAAGTGCATAGAGCGTAACATTTCGCGGCCCTGATATCACTGACAAAAGTTGGAGAAGTGACATCAAGCGGGAGATAGTATACTCCAGGCTCAGCATCATGCTCAGCATTTTTCGGTTTGAAACCATTGATTGCGAGGTTTTCTTTTACATGCCCTTCGTACTCTTTCAGGTCTGACACATACACTGTACATGTAGGGCAAATGGATGCGATAGCCATGCCAAGAAAACCAGTCCCGCATCCGAGGTCCAAAATTTTCTTGTCTTCACAAGGGGATTAATTTGTAGTAAAAGGGGGGGAGAGGGGGGAGTGCCCCCCCATCCTCTCCCCTCCCGTTCTGGCTGGGGGTAGTTTGTGATCCCTTGTAATTTATTTAGTCTGACAACAATATATGACATAACATATCACTTCAAAGGAGAGTACCTTGGTGAAAAGGTTGCACAACGAAAAGTGGTGTGGTAGCAGGGGGGAGGGGCCAAAGACCCCACGTCGCGCAACCCATCAATGTTGGCGACATTGTACACCATTGGGGCAAACGCAATGGTGCCAGCATTGCGTACCATTGGGCAACAAAAAACCCCGGCCCCCCCTCCTTCTCTCTTCTTTTATTGCAATCGTTGTGCCTTTCTTCTCCCCCAGATATAACCTGCACAAATACGTATTTTTATTAGGGTGTATTGTTTGCAAGAACCGTGCGGATTGCGTGTGTAGGTGTTTTTACGAAAATTCTTGGAGTTTGTGTGTGTGTACAAAGATTGCTGACTTCTTTCCTTTTGGGACTGTGTGTGTTCTTGTGTGCTGTTGAGACGAAATGTCAGGGCAGTGCGCGGTCTGCCAGGACAATTCAACCGCATGCGAAGCACGGAACAAAAAATTCGAGGCGTACCTCCGCGAGTTGCAGGAGCTGCGTCGTCACGAGTTCGCATATTCGCCACCGCCAAGGCAGCTGTGCCGCACGCCGCACTGGCCCGAATGGCGCTGGCGGCTAATACAAGAGGCGGCGTTGGGCACGGTGTGGTCTTGGGATATACCGGACTGGGTAACAGGCACTGACGAACCTCTCGTGCCGGACAGCCGCCAAGCGGCCGCCAACGGCAGGACCATGACACAAGTTGTACGCGCCCTGCTCACGTACATCAGCATGTTCCGGACTCGAGAAAGTCGTCGACGTGAATCCGAATGCTTGGTGTCGCTCCTGAACCGACGTTCTTGGTCGCCCACCGCCGAGGAGCAAACGAGTCTACTGCAGGCACTACGAATTTGCGCGGGGCGCTCCCCGTGGTTTTGTGTCGACCTCGGCGCCCGGCAGCGACTGTGCGCACAGTTAGCCGCTGATGATGAACAGGACGTCCTTCCCCGCCTATGGGAGCGCGATCCGCTGTGCTTGCTGACATGCCCCATGCCCGCTGCCCTGAACGTCTGCCGCCGTTCAAGCGACCCGAGGGCCAAGGGGTTGCTGGCTTGGTGGGGTGAACGGTCCAGCGTGCGTGCCGCGCCCGTGCCGTTGTACACCGTGCTCGCGGCATTCGGGCAGGCGCTGTACCAAGCCCTGGAGCCCAGCCAGGATTGGGACACAAGCGCGATAGTCCAGAGTTTCGTGCGCCACGGCAGCTTTGGCCTGACCGGACTGCTCTGTCTAAGATCGGACTTGTATGTGCCCGCCGAGGGGCTGCTGCAGACGTCGCGCCTCTATGAATTGCTGGTCCGGGTTTACAGTCGACGCGTGGTTGGTGCGGAGCCCGCGCGCTGGTCGCGTTCGCACTCCCGCTACGGGCCGCTCACCCCGCGCTTCGCCCGTGCCTGGGGCTACGCGGCGGCGCACACGGGGGTCGAGTTCTTCGGGCGCGACGTGCTCGACGAGCCTCCCGTAATTTCCAGGCTGCTCCAGCCCCCGTGGGGCTGGCCCGTGGTGTTGGGCTGGGACACCAAGATCCAGTATAACAGTGACAACGCCTGGGTGCTGGGCTGGTGGCTGCGCAGCGTACACGAAAACAGGAGCCGCTGGGACTGGCGCCGCAACCCGGGCTACCGCGTGAATTCCATTTGGTTTGGTGTGCAAACCCTGACGGACTACAACAGCGGGTGGCACGGCGCGTACGGGGACCTGTTCCTGACCTCCCTGCCGGCCTTCACGCTGGCCAACGGAGTGAAGCCGTTCAAAAGTCTCTGTCCCCGGGAGCTCAAGTGGTTACCCCACGAGGGCCTCACTGTGGGCGTCTGCCGGCACGAGCTCAAGAGTTATAACACCTTTCTACTGCACCGGGGAGCGCCGGCCGACAGCAAGTTTTACACCCTCGGGCATACCCAGCTTGTATTTAAGGAGGAGTCCGAAGACGGCCTGGACTTGTACCTGTACGATTCCAACATAGAATCTTACCCCAAGCGACCCAGTCTAGCTGATGACTTTTACCTAGCGGTGAGAGACGCGTTCCAGAGCGCGAGCGACGGCCGGGCTGTGAGGTTGCACTGCGCACAGCAAGGCGCGCCGTCTTACCCACCCAGCGATCAGGAAATGAAGACTACCTGCGCGCTGATCTCGTTGACCAGAGCGCTCATGGTCAGCTACAGCGGCCGCCGCCAAGACCTGTGGTTTGCCAGACGCATTCCGCACCCCTGGCTGCTGTTGGTGGCCTTCATGTGGCAGGCCCTGATCATGTGACCCCCGGGCCTGGGAGGACTTCAAGCCGGCCCGAGACTGCAGGGCCAGGCCCGACCACTCGCTGCTCTTCCGGCCACTGCAGGCGGACCATTGTGACCCTGGTGGCAGATTGTTCCAGTTGTATGCAGACAGGTTGCAGCTACAATCCACGCCCTCTCTGCCCCCCATAGACACCAGGGAGGCCGACGACAGAAGGTAGCCGTAGACCGAACAAAAAACAGTCAAATCTGGCCACTATTAAACAATAAATAATTTTGAAAAAAAAAAGGCTGTCTTAACAGCATTGTATATTTTGTAGGCCAGGGGAGGATCAATCTGTCTTTCCATCCTCCATCGGGAAGAGGGGAGGGCGCCCGGCACGAGGCAGGGGGTTTAGTGTTTGCAGCCTCTACGCCCTTCCCCTCCCCTACTCCTTGAGCCCCCTGGGCGCAGGGAAGGATGGGCAGAAAGGATTTCTGTATACTCGACAAAGCATCACACTTGACACTTGCAACTGCACCCTCAGGCTGCCGCAGCATCCGACCCACTCGACGGTCTTACACTTGGGGCAATGAAAACTAGGAGCAGATCACCGTGCCATAGCTCGACCACCGTGTGCAAGGTCAGAAAAGGGCAAGAGGGTTACTTCCCCCCCTAGCCCTCCAGGCACACACGCAAAAAAAGGGGGACACTATGCGCGGAGGCTTGATAGGCTAAAGAAAGAGAGTTCGAGGTTACGTTCACTGTGCAGAAGCGGGCCAGGGTTGGTGTGGAGCCGATTGCCAGCCAGGCCCCCCGAGACCGGCAGGCAGCTGGGAGAGGGGAAGGGCAGCACGCGGCACATCTCCCTCCCTCCTCAGAACGAAAAACAAAAATAAGTAAACTTTTTTTGGAGCCTACCGATGGGGGCGCCCCCCCCCCCCTTGGGGCTTTCCTTTTTCCCTCCCTCTGAGCCCCCTGAGCCCGGGGGGCTCAAGGAGCAGGGGAAATCGGGAGCGGGAGGGTAGGGGCGCCAAGAGAGTGCAAAAAAGAATTCGCTGAAATAAAGCTCGACGGTCTTACATTTTGGCACTGAAAACTGCTAGCACCGTGCTCCAGCACGACCCTGTGGCGAATGCCGCAGGGTGGTCAATGTACTAGGAAAACAAGAGCCCCACTACCCGACGGCGGGCTGTCCGTGCCATAGCTCGATCACCGTGCGCAAGATCCGCGGGAATATAAAAAGAGGGAGGGAGGCGGAGGAAAGAAAAGCGAAGGGAAAAGGCGCCCCTCCCCTCTGGGGACTCCAAAAAATTTTACTTATTTTTTGCCCGGCGTGCAACTCCGGAGGCTAGCGGAGAAACCGGACGTTTTCCCGCGGGGAGAAACCCACGGGCTTTTTACTCACACGAAAATGTTTTTCGGCCCTCTCGCCTTCCCCAGAGGCAGGGAGGTGCAGAGCAAAGGGGAGCGGGGCGACAAAGGTGCGAGGGGCGACGAGAGTGGGGCGCTTTGCCGGTGCAATAAGAGTCCACGCTGAATTAAAACTCGACAAAGCATCACACTTGACACTTGCAACTGCATCCTCAGGCTGCCGCAGCATCCGACCCACTCGACGGTCTTACACTTGGGGCACTGAAAACTAGGAGCAGATCACCGTGCCATAGCTCGACCACCGTGCGCAAGGTCCGCGGGAATATAAAAAGAGGGAGGGGGCGGAGCAAAGAAAAGCGAGGGGAAAAGGCGCCCCTCCCCTCTGGGGACTCCAAAAAATTTTACTTATTTTTTGCCCGGCGTGCAACCGAGGACTGCTTGCGGGCAGCACGGCCCGATTGTGACGGTGGAGCAAGGGGAAAGAGAGGGAGGAAGGAAGCCAAATTTAGCTGGGGCCACTCCGGAGGCTAGCAGAGAAATCGGACGTTTTCCCGCGGGGAGAAACCCGCGGGCTTTTTACTCACACGAAAATGTTTTTCGGCCCTCTCACCTTCCCTAGGGGCAGGGGGGTGCAGAGCAAAAGGGAGCGGGGCGACAAAGATGAGAGGGGCGACAAAGGTGAGAGGGGCGACGAGAGTGAGAGGGACGACGAAGGTGAGAGGGGCGACGAAAGTGAGAGGGGCGACGAGAGTGAGAGGGAAGGGCCGCCGTGAGGTCTCGGCTGGGGCGGCCCAGCCGAAGCGTCTGTGTGGGATTTTCTTTTTGCGCAAGTAGCGTTTGGCGCTTACGGCCGTTTCCCGGGGAAAGCTAAGACGTACTGCCCGGCTGGACCCTGCCGGACGCACCCTACCTCCGGACTAGAAGAATCACGCCAAAAAAATCCCTGATAAAGCTTTAATCTTGGCACAGAGAACAGGGAGCGGGGGAGGGAAAGGGCAGGGGCGCGCCAAGGAATTCAACTGTCGAGCTGAATTAAAGCTCGACGGTCTTACACTTGGGGGTCACCACCACGACGGTGTCCTGTCTGTACACTGGGTGCTTCCTGGGCCGCCAGGGCGCGCAGCCAGTTGTTGTACTCGCTGATCTGCGCCTCCAGGACGCGCAGGTCTGCCAATTGCCGCTGTAACCTCCGCCGGGCGCCGGCTTGGACGTAACGACGGGACAAAGTCCAGAGCTGCACATTCTGCCACTCCGCTACCCCGCTGGCCTGATCCATAGACGGGAAGTGCGCGGAAGCTTTTACATCAGCAGTGTCAAGTGTAGGATTTTTGTCCAGTTTTAATAAGAAATTTGAACTTTCTTGGCGCACCCCTATTTTAGTTTTCAGTACCAATATTAATCCGATCTGGGCAGGTCAAAGAAGCAAATGACCCCGCCCCACGTCTGCAACTGTGCCAGCTGATCCAGGTCTAGCCTTGTTCCTCGCAGGTCCAGGGTGAGTGTGCCGCGAGCCGAGCCGCGCCCAAGCTCGCCCAGCCGGTGCAGCGCTTGGGCGCATTGAAAGTTCATGCCCCCGCCCGCGTCGTCGCGCAAGCACCAGCGGGTTAGTCGGGGCCAGGCGTTCCATATCTCTTGCTTGCCGGCGTAGCTCACAAAGCTCAGTGTTTTTCGTTAGGTTTAGTTCCACCCAGCACACATTCTTGAATAAACCAAAGTACTTGGACAGCGATTTCCAATCCAAGGCCCGATCAACTCGCAGCTCTTGCAGGCACGCTAGGACCGATAAGTCAGGCCCGGCGCGGAGGCAGGCGTCCAGCACATCGATGCTAGGTAGGTGTAGGCTCTGGAGCTTGGGGAGCAGTGCCAGCAGCCTGGGAGGCAGGGACTCGACGTGCGTGCCACTGAGGTTCAGGCTTTCTAGGCTCGTGCTCTGGTCCCGCCGTGCTCCAAACATCAGGGCGACAAACCTATCATCGACGAATTTGCAACCGTGCCAAGAAAGTTCTTCTAGACCGACAGTCATCTTTCGAAAAGCCTTTTCCCAAGCTAGCGCGTTTGTCGGCGGCGGCTCCGTTGAAGCGGATTCGAAGCGAGTAAACAGAAGCGTATTTGTAGTAGGATAAATCCAAGCCGGGCCAGCTCAGGTCCTGGTCTGAGCCAAACTCTGCTGCATTTCAAGGTCTTCTACCCAAATTTCGCTTATGTCCCAAAGCCGGCACCCGATCCGATTGCGACGTTTGAAACCCCCCGCTCCAAGCGTGTATTCAAGCCTGAGCCCTCTGTCTTTGACTTTGTCGTCGGACCAGCCCGTCTCCGAGTAGATTAGGATTTGGTTTAGAAGCGTTTTGCAAGCCACGCAGTCCACCAGACTCAGCTGCTTGGGCGGGCATCCAAGCACTAAGGTGGCTTCTTGGCAATCGACCAGCACCAGACTTCCCTCACTGTGGGGCGGCAGCTTGTAAGAACCTCCGCGCAGTCCTTGCAGCTCCAGGCTGCGCGCCAGTGGATACGCAAGCCACGCTAGGTTTTGGCAAACGGTTCGGCTCTTTTCTACTGGGTGTTCTTCCTTGCTGAGGCGCAGCTGTAAGTCAAACTTGCCTCTGTGCTTCTTCATAACATGGGCCAGGGTTTTGAGCACGTGAGGACGCCCAATGGTCGCCACGTCCAGCGCTATGACTTGTAAGCCGTGCTCGATCTGGTACCTCAACGCGCTCAGCCAGGCACCGGCTTGCTTGCGCTCATCGGCGCCTAAATGACGCTTCCTTTTCCGCCCGCGCGCTTGCTCTGGGAGGGGGCTGGCCCCCGACTCTAGGTCAGCGCCGCCCCTTAGCAGCTCCCAGAGATGGCGTGCTCTCATGGGTAGATTATCTGTTTGATCTCATCGCATCCTCGGAGTCAATCCAGCAGAAAGAATCAGCAGACACTTGAGTAAAACCATAAACTTTTATTCATATCACTCCTCGTCGCATACCTTCCTCTACCTCTTGCACTGGCGCCACCTCACACTCACAACAGTGCGAGGCCCAGCCAAACATAAGTTCGAGCTGCAGGGTAAGACTTCTGGTAGCGACGATCGAACCCCGAGGGGTCACTGCTGGTGCAACATACTGTTTTCTCTGACAACCTAAACTCACAGGCACAGACGGCCCAAGAACAGCACGCCCAGGAACTCTGCAAACGACGCAATGACTTGCGAAAAACAGCTTCTTAGCTCAAAACCTGGCCATGGTCAAGCGCGAAGTGCTCGACTATCAGCCTAATCTGGTCCAAGGGATGCGACGCTCGCTAAATATCGTCTTGGACATGATAAGCTACGCGACTAAAAAGGCGGATGAAATCTCGGGTTGGAAAGAGAGCTAAGGCCCCCCAAACTACTGCCGGCCCTGGTTCTAGAGGAATCCAAACATTTGGAAAAGCCTGATCCCGCGACCTGTCGCCCGCTTTCAACCGACAGGTTGAAGTGTCTAGCTTACCTTGGTTTTACGGACCTGCTGGCCATGGCCCTGCCATTGCCAGCGTTCCTGCCGGTCTGGCATCTCATTCGGAAGACTGCGAGGGTCCCCCGCTCACATGCACGAGTGAGGGAGCGAAGCTACCTCGATCCTGGCCCGGGCAGCGACAGCGGCAGCTTGTGCGCTTCTTGGGGCTGGCTTGGCTGTCGGTGGACATTGAAGACAACTTCTGTCTGTCCAACCCTCCCGGAAAGCAGCAAATTCTAGTGCCACTCACCGAGGGAGGGGATGAGAGAGAGACAGAGAGTGGGGGACCGCCCATGGTGTCTTTTCCCCCTATGCCCCTCCTGTCTCATCCAAGCCTAAAGGCTTGTACCAAACGAACCCAGCAAAGGAGAAAAAAGCCAAGGCAGAACGTGTATTTTTATTAAAAGAAGAATCACGCGGACAAAAAAATTACTGACAAAATTTTAATTTTGGCACTGAGAACTAAGAGAGGGAGAGGGAAGGGGCGGGGGGGAGGATCAGGCTTGGCACGGAGAACCAAGAGGGAGAAGGAAGGGGAAGGAACAGGGAGAGTGGGGCACTGAAAACTAGCTGCTGGCACCGTGCCCCCAGCATGACCCTGCAGGGGATGGATGGGCGGTGGCAAATGTGCCAGGACAAAGGCCCCGGCCGGTTCCGATGGCGTCCTGTCCGTGCCATAGCTCGACCACCGTGCGCAAGGTCAGGAAAATATGAAAAAAGGAAGAAAAAAATTGTTGCCAGACAACAAAGGGAACAGAACGCGCATTCCCAACCCTCGCGTTGTTCGCAGCCATGGATAACCTTGAGCTGGATTTCGACTCCTCCGCCCTGGCCCAACGTCAGTATCCCCTGCAGGTTGTTTCTCACACGGATGGCAGCGGCAACCAACGCTTGACTGATTGGGGAAGATTCCCGCAGAGTATTTATGACCAGCAGAGTGGCTTTCCTCTGCTGGGTGACCAAGATCATGGTGCTCCAATGTGCTCCAGCATCCATTCCATAACCAGTACGCTCCAAAATGCCTCCCCCCAACCCATCGTTTATTCCAGACAAGAAAAACCCCGAATCCTGATGTGCTGGAATTTCCTTTTGGATTTTTTTGCCGCCTGGCTTCTCCATCCGTCCACTGCTTCTTCGTGGCAAAGGGCTTGCATGGCCAGACAATCAATAACCTTAGCTTTTTCTTCAGGGACGCTTGCCGCAATCACCTTAAGCAGGAAGGTGAAAGTGTCAGAGTTGGCAAATTCTGCGGGCTGGGCACGCATATTTTCCAAGACAGAGCCTGACCTAGGAATATTAATATTGCAACTTTGAGCAGCAAGGTTCTGTAGCCATGCTGGCTTGATCCCAGTGCCTGAGCGGGGCCCAATGCCTGAGCTGGGCCAGCCAACAGAACGATTTGCGCTTTCGCTCTGAGTAGACATGATTGCCTCTTCCTGTGGCACACATGCGGAGGGGGGAAAAGAAGGCATAGCAGAGGAGAAGGAAGAAGAAGAAGAAGCAGAATAAGAAGAAGCTTCCCCGCTTTCTCGCCCCCTTTTTCCTTTTCCTGCCTGCTCCCTCCTCTCGCCACCCCCTAGTTTAGTTCCGATCGGATTGATTTGGTACAGGATCAATGCAAACAAGTACCCGGTATAAAATCTATTTCTTGCCCCTAGTGTGGCAACGGCTGCTTTCGCCTCTAGTGTATTATTCGGCCTACAGGTCCTGTAGGCGTGCGTTATCATCCGCAGTACTACATCACCCCTCGCGACCGTAGCGTTCTGCACCTCCCAAAGGGCGTGCGCGTCGAGATACTCCACCTGAATAGCTTCCGGTGCCGGGTAGGCTAAACGCCCGCCCGGGTGCAGGGCATCGTGTAGTAGATTCCTATTCAAGCCACACCACACGAGACGGTAGAACTGGATAAACTCCCGAGAGCCCCTCGTATTTGTCTGCACGAATTTAAAGCCCAGCAACGGAGACCCGCCTAGACTTTCAGAAATAGCTTCAAGATCGATTTCCTCGGGGGTCTGTCTCGCCCGCTCCCGTAGCTGTTCGAGGCGCCTTCCCGTTTCGTAGAAGCCAAGGTACCGCCAATGCTCCACCGGACGAAGCTCCGCAAGAATCTGATTCTTTTTGTCTCGTACTGGCAACGACCACCAAGCGCTGCGGCAAAAATATTTGCGCATTAGCCTCAGCTGATTTGTCACAACCACTGCGCGGAAGTCCTCGAACCTCCACTCTCCTGTTTGTCTATCATCCCCCACGGACATGATAACGGCACCCTTGTACCAATACCGCAAGCACAATGTGCAGTTGCAGTCCGTGGCTATCGGACACGATAGGAGGGCCTTTATGCTAACCCGACGGTCAACAGGCGGATCCGGGGACTCACCGCCCGCCCATTCCCAAAAGTCCTCGCACCCAAGCCCGCACAACAAGGGGAGCAACCGATTGCGTGAGACAGACCCCCTGACGCACAGCTCTTCCCACCCGGCTTCGCTCCATAAATTGGCAACTGTCCAAGAGCCCAAATCAAGACCAATGGCAGCGTAGTCCCGCCCCTCTTCTCTCCACTCGCCGGGGGGTTGCCAAAGGCCCAGGTGGGGTCCCAGGGGAGCATGGGGAGGGCGTGGGCGTGTGCCAAAGGAGACCCTAGCCAGATTTTCTTCTGCTGAGATGTCTCCGGCTGGCACTACGTAGAGCTGCAACCTTCTTCGAGAAATCGCAACAGTGTTGTTTCCACGCGCCGAAAAGGAGCTTAGCGCCGCGCAGCCAGGGTTCCCCCAGACCCTGGAGGTCAGGCAGCGGTAGCAGTCGCAGGAGGACTGCCCTGACCAACATTCCTTTCGCTTGGGCCTCTCTGTTACCCCCTCAAAATCCGAGTACTGCATGCATACTAAGCAATCGCATGGCTTCTCAAGCCTGCAAGGGTACTTTGCTAACAAGCAACAGGACCAGCATTGGCATTCTCTAGCAGTTGTTGCTTTACAGCCAATGCTAGCAAGAGAAAGCAAAGCGCCGCAGTTTTCGCTGGACGACAGTACGTGTAGCTTTTCTAGCGACGTCAGCAAATTCAGAGCGATGTCTTTGCCTGTCTCGAAAAATTTCACTTTTGAGTCAACATCACTTAGCAGAGGCAGAGAATCGCCAACCTCTTCAGCGTCGAACATGCGGGCGTGTCCTGCGGAAGGAAGAAAAAAAGGGGGGGGGCGCCAAAGAGGAGAAAAATCCCGGCGTCGTATAGTGTTTGTTTATATGTCTCTGCCAAGGACGTAAGTAAGAAGGGGGAGGGGAGGGGGGGGCACCGCCCCCCTTTGCCTCGCACACCCCTCTCTCTTCTCTCTTTGTCATCGCCCCGGGGGAGGGGGGGGGCACCCCCCCCGGAGGGGAGGGTCCTTGTTCCAACCAAAAAAAGGGCAGCGTGTTTTTCTGTACTTTATCCCCACCGACTTTTTATCCTCAACCCCTCCTCCCCCCGCTCGACTTTTAAAACACAGCTACCAACAAATGCCCCAGCACGAACGCCCCCGTGACGACGAACTAGTAGCGGCACCTGTTTCCAAAAAGCTCAAAACGGAGCCAGCCCCGGAGAAAGCAAGGGAACCCGCCACAAAGGAAGAACCCCCCACGGCCGAGGCGCAGCTCGCGGGGGCCAGCCGCGGAAAAGCCAACGAGCCACGAGACCGAGGCACAGGTGAGCAAGCCAGCCCCTGAGAAGAAAGCCTCTCCCCCCTGCGGCGACGGCACCAGCGACGGCACCAGCGACGGCACCAGCGACGGCACCAGCGACGGCACGCCGGGGGAGGAAGCCGCGCGGGCGCAAGAGCCCGTCCAAGAGCCCGCGCGTCTTTCCCAGAAAGAAGAAGCCACGACCTTGCAGCCGACAACGCCGGTTGTCGAATAAAAGAAAATCACAAAGTAAACTTTTAGTTATGATTAAAAAAAAAGAGAAGATCGCTGTCAAAACCTAGCTTTGGGTCGCTAGAAAACGCTTAATCGCTTGTTTAAGTAAATGTGTTTGGCCACACAACCCGTTTTGGGAATCGGTGTACCACGTGAGTGCGTGCTCGTAATATGTCCTGTTTCTGCTTGCAGGGAGCTCGACCGAGAGGTGTTGAATTAAAGGTTTGGACAGACCTACTAACACCAAGCCGCACAGGCTGCTCTCTTGCTTTATATTGCCCAGCGGTAGTATCAAGTCAAGAATTCTTGCTAAGTCCCTAGCAGTGGTTGCGTGCAGTACGTAGGTATTGCGGAGGCCGGGGTTGTCCACCCCCTCGACCACCCTTTTAAACTCTCGACATTGACGCGGCATTAGTTGTCTAAGATGATTAGACAAGAAGTCGCCGGCGGGGGTTGGGGCCTCGCCGGAATAAACAACCAGATTTCTTGACTTTTCGAATAGGCGGTTGGATGGGTCCGCGGCCATTAGTTCTAATGCCGTTTGGACGCGCTGCAGCTGCCGGTCGTGCTTTTTTTCTTTGGGCTTTCTTGGTGGTATCAGGGCCGGCGCCTGGTTCTGCGCTTGCTTCTTTCTTTTCTTGGGTCCGTGCAGGGTGTCGTAGCTGTCGACCGCTTGTCTAAACACGTGGAAATGGTCGGCGAGCCCGCGCTTGGACCGACTGTACCACGTGAAGGCGCGCCCGTAGAAGTGTGAGTTACCCTTACCTTGCATAGCTATGCGGAGGTAGCGAATCATGTCGAAGGGCAGCCCCACCAACGCCAAACCACACGTGTCTTGTTCCCGCTTCCCGTCTTTGGCAGGCAGAACGCTGTTTAAGATGTCCACGAGCTCGCTCTTGCTGCCGGCGTATATCGCGTAGGTGGCAGCGCCTGGCTGTCCGCCCTCGCAACCCCCTGACGACAACGCGCCCCGGAATTCGCGACACTTGCCGGGAGCTAGATAGCGGCTCAGGGAGCTGTACAGGGCGCGGCTCCCCGGACTTTTGTTATCGTGGTACACGATCAACTGTCTGCCTTTTTCAAACAGGGGATCATTACTTTCCTGCAGCAGCTTTAGCTCTTCGTCTACGAGCCGCTCTTCGGGCCCCACCCGAAGCCTCCTTCGGGGGACGCCGCCGGGGGCCGGCAGGGGCTCGACCGTTTCCTCTTTCCTGACAGAGACGCCAGCTCCGCTGGAGCCTCATTCTCGCTCTCGGCCTCCTCCGTCTCGGTCACACTCTCTGCCTCGCTGTTGACATCGTCAAGCGATAACGAGGCCCCGAGGGGAATATAGTCGAAGGGAATCGCCGGGCTTGCGCTCGCGGGGCTGCTCGGGCTGTTGATTGGGCTGTCTAGGATGCTCCGCTGATGGTGTTTGTGCGGCCTCTCCGCCGTCGGCCATAATAGATCCTTTAGCTGCTTGACGGGGTAGTGCATGTTGGGGCCAGGGACCACTTTTACGGGCTTCCGAATCGGCGCCGCGTCCAGACAAGCCTGCCATTTCCAGTTGTAATAAGGCTGTGCGCTGCACAGCCTTTCTTCGATTTCAGCCGCGGTCGTTGCGTGTGCTGGTGCAATTGTGACGATGGTTGCGCCGTCCGTCGGGCCAGGCCCGTCGCATGGTACCGCCAGGGCCCCTGGGGGCCAATGGCTTTCTTCACAATACCAATAGAAACGTGCGTTGGACATTTTCTTCTTGTTTCTCTGTTCCTCTTCTTTTAATTAAAATAACTTGGCGGCTCTCTCTCTCTCTCTCTCTCTCTCTCTCTCTCTCGCTCTCGCTGCCCCCCCCTTCCCCCTTACCCCGCCCCGCGCGTGCTAGCAGTTACAAGGTTTGCCTTTGTCCCGATTGCACTCGTAAGCGCCCAAGCGACACAAGATGCGCGTCGCAAGTTTGGGTCCCAAGCGGCGTGGCGGCGCGGTGGGGCGGGCGCGGACCTGCAGTGCTCCCAACTCCTGCCTGCAGCCCGCACCCCCCAAGTCCAGACATCTCTTGACCAGTTTCGCTACCGTCGGGTAGCGCGCACACAGCACCCTAGCCACCGCGGGGCTGACCCCACGGATTGCGGCGTAAAAGCCAAGCCGCTCGGCCTGCCCGAGCGACAGGTCGGTCCCCGCGCGATAAGTGCGGCGCCCCTGGCGCGCGCGCTCGTGTACTACCGCGGCTTGCAGTTTACCGCTATCGCCTGTTGTGGCCCGTTGTCCTCCCGTAGCAGTGCCTGCACCAGTACTAGCGATAGCTTCCCAAGCACGAAACAAGTTCAAGATCAGCACTGCCATGTGCAAAATGTGGGCGGTATTGAAGGACTGGAAACCGTACTTAATTTGCGTGCTACACTCGGTAGAGCGCAACAGCGCCAGCGCCGCCGCGTCTGGCTCGGAGCCACCCTTGCACACCACCTGCGCCCGCTTCAACCCTAACAGCAAAGGGCTCTGTGCGTTTGTTTCGGCTTGCAGCAGCCAGCCGGGGCTTTCAAAAATGTAGCCTACGCAACCGCTGCGCTGCACGGGCTCTTCGCGCACCCAACCCGCCAGCGCCTCACGCTGTGCCTGGAAGCGACCCGAGTAGATGCCCTGTAAACAATCGTCCGCTCGTTTGCGTTCAAACAGGCGCATGGTACGCCCTTGCAGGCGAAAGGCAATGTCGCCCAAGGGTAGCTCCTCGCACGCGACAAAGGGTAGCCCCTGCAGACAGCGTCGCAGCCCCGCTTCCCGGTGATCTAGAACCAACAAAGCCTCCATGGAGGCTTGCGGCGCAGCAGCGAGCCATTGGCCCGTCCAGCGCCGCGCGGCCCCGCGGGTCAGGTCCTGTTCACTTAGCCTGGCCAGCTCCGCCGCCAGCTCCGCCAAGTAACACCGGGCTGTTCCTTCGGTCAAGCCTGGTATTGCTGCGCGCAGCCCCGCAAGTCCCTGCCATTGCACCAACAGGAACTTTTCCCAAAAAAGCTTCAGCTCGGCGCTGGTAGGAAGAGCGCTGCGGGAAACGGAATCTTGTGCCAAAGTTTCCCACGCCGCCAGGCGTGCCCGTGAGCCGGGCACCGGGCCCAGCTGAGCAAGAGCCTGCGCGCACGCCTCTGCTACGACCCGGTTTGTGTTTACTTGCAATTCCTCCTCTTGCTTCTGCTGCATCAAAAATCTGACGACAGAAAGCACATTACCCCAGCAGAAACCTTACAACTCTACTTGTAGCATTTGTAGGGCCCTTCTCCCCCCCCCCTTCTTTTCTCTCTCCCGCTCCCGAGTGCAATAGCTTCCCTTTCCCTCCCTCCATCTCTGTCCTCCCCGGCCGTTGCCCCGGGGAGGAAAACAAATTTATCTTGGACTTTCCTCACTTGATATATGCTTAAATATCTACAATACTTGCTGTCTGTGGCTGCTGGCAGATCATGTTTGGGGAATACGCAGAGCAAAGCACACCATTATCACGGATGTGCGATCTCCTATTCTGTCCCGATTTGCTTTTCTCTGGCTTTATGGTGATGGCCTACGTCATAATTGTGATTAACGTGGCACTGCTGTTCGATCAGCCTTGTACCGAACACCTCACCTCGCTGCGTTTGGCGCTGTCGGCGGCTGCCATCCAGCTGATATACGCCTTTTTTGATTGCTTCTACTTTTTTTGCTACTTTAAGCCCCGCGAAAAAAATGCTGCTGCTTCTTCTGACTCCCGCGGAAAAAATGATAGTGCTGATTCACAACAGTTCAGGAAAAACGAAGTCTTTCGTTTGCTCGGCTGTTACGTGTCGACCACCCTGACACTCTTTTTGGTGAGACAAGAAAAACTCGAGGACACCGATGCTTTGCTGGCTTTTTCTTGTATAAGCGCCGTACTCAACGTAATGACTTTGATCTTTGTCTGCGTGACGGATAAGACTAGTTATTGTATGTTATTCTCTCAATTCTTTCAAGCGAGTACGTCGGCCAGTTTGTTTACCTATTTTTGTGTACAGCTTTCTAAATTGGAAAGAGTGCCAGACGTCCTCTGGTTGCAGGCCGCCTGCGCTGTACAGGCAACGGCTTTTTGGGCTGTTGTGTTGTTTTGTGCTCTTAATTGTTTAACTGGCACAAGAACTATTGCTAAATACTTGGACCTGCTCTCGTTTTGCTTTAATTATACCGACGACGACGATGGGAAGTCTGAATACAGCAGGGGTTTTACACTACTGTCCTCCATGGCGCTTTTAAGCGACTTTTTGCTCATGAAGGCGCTCTATGAAATATGCGATTAATAACCAGGGCCAGCAATTTAAGATTTCTGTTGAAAGACCAGCAGTTTTATTAAAAAATCAAGCGGAAATTGTGACACAACCCCCAGGGCCTTGCCCGAGAAGCAGGGGGAAGGGAGAGGGAAGAAAGGGAGGGCGGGGGGAGAGGGTTGCAGTGGTTAGGGGCGGGGGAGGGGGGGGGAGGGCTCCCCCTCTCCCTCTTGGCCACTCGACAGTCAGATTGAGGGGGGGGGGGCCTAGGAAAATTAAAAGGACAGAAACCGGTGGAGGGGCTTTTGATGAGATCGGCGCGGGGTGTGTCAAAGAAGCAGCGCACTAGCAGCAAGCCATTGGGAGACATTGCGTTGTATTATCTCTCTGAAAATGCATACTCGCCTTTAATGTTAGCCTTTAAGGAGGAGGCGCAGGGTGGGCGCAACCAGAGTTCCTTACGTTTGGTAGAGTGTCTTTACGTGACAACCCCTAAGGGCAAAGATCTACAGGTTTCTATACAAGGCCGAGAGCTCCGCCTTTTTCAGCGACGGAACAGCCCTGGCCTTCGCCCTGGCAGCAGGTATGCGGCGCCAGGCAAATCTATTGGTTTTGGCGAGAAAGCTATGCTGGAACAGCGTGTTTCCTGGGCCAAGCAAAGCTACACTGTAGTGGGTGTGAGCGGTCCGCTGCGAGGCACCACCAGAAGCCGCGACGAGGCCTTTTATCGTCAGTGGAAAGAAAGCGTGCGACAGCTGTGCCAGTCTGGCGCCAGTTTTGGCTCTGTGGTGACACGACTGTCAGATACCTGGCGATTGAGCCCTCCAACGCGAGTAGCTCTACTGCCTGTTTGGTCTACGCAGGAGGCCAGACCGCGGGCCGCGGGGCCCGACGATGGGTTTGAGAAGAAAGGAAAAGAAGTCAAGCGAGACGACCTGTACCCCCCCTCGCCGGACACCATGGAGGACTGGTACGGCACTGGGACAAAGACGATACAGCCTAGTAGCAGTAGCCGACGCCAAGCCGCACAAGAGCTTGTCCATTACTTATACGGTGAGCCGGCGGGCCCGCGGGCTCCCCCAGAGTCGCACGTTGCGCCCGTCCTAGACGAGCTGCGAGAGCTACTGAGCAAGACTCAGCAGTGCCTGGCGCTCGCGCGGGGCTGTATTTCGCGGCGGGGGCCGGACGTCACTCGTACAGGTCTTCCAATAGTCTAGAGAGACTGTCAGTATTGTCGCGTGCTAGTCGGGTCCACCTGATATTTCTGTTGTCCCAGCAGGGGTGTTTACCCTGCAGGGGCTCGCAGCTTAGATCATTAAACCCTGTTTTTTGTCCTGGCGCGAGATCATTAACGGCGGATGTTTCGGGCGGAGCAACCGCCTGCTTGGCCTGCGCCACACGGCGGGTGCACGCCTTGGCTGTTATCCACACGAGCCACAATATTAGAAGCAAGAACGCCAACCAGAGGTAGGCACTTAAACTGTACAGACCTGGCTGGATGCTCTGCGCCAGCGGCCCAGCCACTATCGTATGATTCAAATACCTTTCAGCTTCCGAAAGCCACTCTGCTAAGCGAACCAAATCTAGATCTATCATAACCAAGACGGGGCCCAGGTTTTGCTCCTTTTCTTGTTTTACAAATTTTAACGGGAGAGAGAGCTGTCCTGCCCCTTCCCCCACAGGACAAGTCCAAGGAAAGGACCGGGGGGGAGAGGGGGGGGGGGGAGGGAGGGAGGGAAAGCGGGGAGGAAAAAGGAGGGGGGGGGGGGCAGGGCAGGGGAAGGCGAGAGCGCGAGATAAAAGGAGATAGAAGGAGCGGGGAGAGAAAGCACCCCAAGACCTGAGAGCTCTATAAAAGTAAGCAAAAAGGGCATGCATTTAATACCCTACCAACAACTGGTGCTAGCAATCGTGACCGGACAAGCACTGTACACATTCTTGTCTTTGCTTCTATCATCACTAGCAGACAAGGAAAATCCCGTGCTTATAGTGCTCTGGTTGATTACCTGCGTCTGCCTTGTCTGCCTGAGTTTTTTAATTGGGATTCTGAGCCAGAAAGACACAGATGACTGAGCCTCCCGTTTTCAGTGCAAAGGAAACTTCTAGCCGTGCATCATCAAGAACAAGGACTGCCGCCACCCAACCCGAAAAGACCGCAGCACTGCCACGTTTGCCCCAACGCCTGCACACAATTCTAAGGCTCTTGGCCATAATCGAATTCTGGTTTTACGTGGCAACGTGCGGCGCATTGCTGCTGTCCGATAGGTACAGGACCTGGCGGGCCATACGCCGGAAGAGTAAACTGTTCCATGCGCTTATATCAGATTTTGCCGGAGGCAGCGTGCTTTGTTTCAATCGCAGGCTAACACTCTGGCTGTACAGAGGACTTTCCAGCGAAATGAACCGCGAAGGGGCTGTTTCTGTGCAGTGGTGGCTCTGGCAGCTCTACTATTACGTTCGGTACGAACGCATCATACAGTGGGTTTGGTCGCAAACCCATGTTCTAATTATGCTGCTGCTTATGTGTGAAGCAAGCCCGCCCCCTCTACCTGGTTCGGTGGTAGCGCACCTGATTATTCTGCCAGGCTTAACCTACTTCTCAGCACTAATACTGTTCAGTATCGCGGGGTCCCGGCCCGACAAACAAGCCTGGGCCCTTGTCGGCCGAACCCTGGCCGCACTCACGGCCGCCTGGCTTATTTACGCTTGGGTGTGCTTGCTAGGCGCTACCACCCGGTGCGACCATGTACAGACTATCACTGCAGCTTATGTCACGTTTGCAACGTCAGTCATTCTAATTTTGATTTACTGCATTTCCTCCGCCAAAAATAAGGACCGTGCTCTGTATCATCCGGTCTGGGTTCTTTTAACTACGGGCTGTGACGTGGTCTTGGTGTCTCAAATATTCTGGTATGTCAATTTTTTATTGTTGCCATAAATGGAAGAGAAAGACTTCCACCGCCGTCCGGCAGCCCCCTCCCCACCTCTCCTCCCTATCCCGCCCCCCCCCCCCCCCACGCGCCCTCCGCCGCTTGGCACTCCCCCCCCCCCCCCGGCGCTTGTTTCTTCCCTCCCACCCCCCCCCTCCCCCCCGCCCCGCCCCGTCCCCGCCCTTGACTCCCACAAGTAGCAGAAATTTGGTCGGAAGCCCCGACGGCGGCGCGCGACAACAAAAAGAAGAAAAAAACTCTCTGGTGACGCTTGTTCGATGGTTTCAGCTACTTCGAGCCTGAAACAACTGGAAGTCTTTTTAGAAAAAAACAAGGCGGATTGCGACGTGCTCGCTAGGCTGAACCCCTTACCTACGGATGGAGAGGTAGTGTTTGAAGCAGGGCCTCACTTGTACAAACTGCGGCTAGATGCCAAGCAGTGGTTGCCCTTGCCCGGCAGCGTCTCCTCCCTCTTAAGTTCGTTTTTCCCCGAGTTTCCACGCGAGGCTTTGCTTCGTGCCATTGCCAGCAGACAAAGGTGCTCAGAAGAAGAGATTGCGGCCGAGTGGGATGCGGCGCGGGACGACGGCACACGCCTGCACGCCTACATCGAGAGCTTTTACAACGATGTTATCCCCGCAGTGCCAGGCCTTGTACCGGAGAGGCTTGGCGCCGAGTACGTCCAATTCCACCGCTTTCATGAGAGCGTAGTGCTTGCCAAGGGCTGGATTCCCTGGCGTACAGAGCTGTACCTCTTGTCTCGCAAGTATTTGGTAGTGGGTTCTTGCGACATGCTCTATCTCTGCCCGCGCACTGGGGGCTCTACCTAGTCGACTGGAAACGCAGCAAACAGTTGCGCAAGACGCCCTACCGGGCCGGCGAGACCGGGCTTAGGGTGTGTGCAGACCTGCCCAACGCCAACTTCCACAAGTACACTATGCAACTCAATTTCTATCGGCTTCTCGCGGAAAGGCAGACCGGGCGCCCGGTTCTTGGTATGTTCCTCGCCGTCTTCCATCCCAGACAAAATGATTTTTATTTCGAACAAGTACCAGACAGGAAGAAAAAGGCACTGCAGTGCTTGGCAATCAGGCGGCACCATCTGGGGTTTTGTTACACCAACGAAATCAACTCTATCCTGCAGGAGGCCGCGGAGAACAAGGAACAGCAAATACAAGCAGCGGGCGCCCAAAAAATCCGGACTTATCTTTGCTACCTCGGGCTGCTAAGCGAAGAACCCGAGCTGGCGGCCACGGAGCTGGATGCCTCCTGGGTCACGGGCTGGCCCGCGCTCAGGAGCCGGCTGCTAGACAAGACTTCTCTCCGTCTCCCGGCCGGAGCGCTTCCCTTGTGCCACACCCTGGGCGTCGGGCCCATCAAAAAGATCTTGCAGTTGTCAAGCGCTTAAAAGTGCACGCCCAAGGAATTGTCGTGCAGCGCTGCCAACTTGCCCTCCAGCTCTTCTACGCGGCTCTGCAGATTAATCTGCAACGGCTCCTCGGCTTTTAGCTTATTAAGCGTTTCCTCTAGCTTGACCAGTCTCTGTGAAAGTTCTTCTAATAAAGTTATTAATCTGGCCAAGTCTGTATCCGGGCTCGGAACCCTCGTTCCTGGCGGCAGATCGCCATGTGCTCGGTCCTCTTCTTCTTCTTCTGCCGAAAATAGCGCGGGTCTGGGCGGCCACTGCGAGGGTGCCGCTCTGGCCGCCGAGGTGGCTGCTGCTGTGTGTTCACGTTTCGAATTATCGACACTAGCCGCTGCGCAAGAAGAAGCCTCGGGATTCCGGCCGCCGGTCGTAGTAGTTGTGGTCGTAATAGCAGTAGTGGTAGTGGTAGTAGTAGTAGCAGCCGCAGCGTTGCCGAACGCGCCTGACTGCAACGGCTCCGGAGCAGTTATGCTGTTATACAACCGTTGTACGCATTCATCAGCGATCTGCCGAGACTGTAGGTCAGGAGGAGGACAAGCGGCCGGTGGCTGTCTACTAGGATGCAATATATAGGCGCCCCTGCGCCAATTCTCATTCGTGCGGCGGCGCTTGTCTCCGGCTTCCGCCATGTGTTGCTTGCCTGGGGGTCTGGGTCTCGTTGCCTCACCTTTCCCCCTTCCCCCCTCCCCTCTTCTTTTCCGTTTGTTCTTGTGCCAACCCACTACCTTGCAGCAGATTTTCTTGGGCACCCCCCCCCCTGCACACACTTTTTTTTCTTTTTTTTGGGGTTTGCAACACGGCGCTCTCTTTATGCAAGGGCGGGGGGCGGGCACCCCCCCCCTTCCCTAGGTCATTTATCAGGGGGGAGCAAGTAGGGGGAGGGAGGAGGGGGGGGAAGGGAAAGAAGGAGGGAGGGGGGGGGGGGAGAGGAAGTGTGCGGCTACAAAAGTGCGCAAGTACTGAAAAAAGAATCTCTTCTTCTTTTTTTATTTTTTTGGCAACATGGGTGGGAAGCCCTCTACCGCGCCCCTTTCTCGGCGGGCTGTGCCCGACGACGAGGGAGAACCTCGGCGCAAAAAAAGGCGCACACAGGAGGAACACGAGCGTGTAATGTTAGACTTGGTACAAGAACGGCACGGCGCCGAAGGGTGGGTGCAACTAGAGCTAGCTCTAGCTTCCGAGCAGTTATGCGTCCACGGCAGTGCTTTTATTTTGTCAGCGGGCTGTTTTGAAGTGAGTTTAGAATCACCTGTTGTGCTAGAAAACAAGCAGGAGCTGTACAAAGCGCTCAAAGGTTGGTCTGTGCTAAAGGTCTGCCTAGCTTCGTTGAGTATCACGGGCCCTGGCTTCAAGCTGCGGCTCCTGCCTTTAGTACTCGAAGGACGCGACCAGGAATTGGCGCTGCTACGCTATAAGGTCAGTGCCCTGACGCGCACCGTGCAGGCCCTCGCCACTCCGCGTTCGCTGAGCTTTGGCCAAGCAGAGTTTGACCGCTGGGGCACCGGGGAGAGAACGTGACATGCCGCCGGTTAGGTTCCTTGTGTATGTTGGAAGGGTGCGTAGTTATCACCAAGGAGCGTCTGTGCTGGGAGCTCACGCGCCTGCCCGCGCGTCTTCCTCGTCTCCCTCTTCCTCCTCCTCGTCCTCCTCCTCCTCCTCTTCTCCGGCGACCGCCGCTACCGACGACGACGACGACTACAGGGGTGCCGGCGGAAGCGTCGTCAGGGCCCTGTGCGTTTTGTTGGAGATGCCCGCGGGGTGGCGCCCTGCGCAGACCATTTTTTACTCTTATCCACTCGCCGCGCTCAGCCGGCCAGAAAGGCCCGCCGAGACAAGCCAGCCCACCTTTGTAATACATCAGGAGGGGCTGGAAGTGGCTTCGAACGGGCGAGTTAGCTTGCAGGTCACGTACCACGTCCCCCCCCAAGAAGTCGCCGGTGCTGGCACTAGCTCGCTACCAGCAACGTCCAAACCTTGCGCCAACTCCTTCCCGTGAGTCTCGACGTGCTTCGTTGGTTTTGTCACTGAGACTGTGTCCCCCCTCCCCCCCTCTCCGCCCGGATGGCTCGGATTTTGTTTGAAAAAAAGGGTACACATTGAACAGGCACGGGCGCCTGATCTCGGGGCCGTCGTCAGCTCTGATACTGGAAAATAAAAATGACCGGTGCAGCTCTAACTGCAAAAGCGCCAGTGAACAAAGTTGCACAAAACCCAGCGCTAAGTTAAGCGAGGCCAGAACACCACCTGTTGCCGCTGCAGAAAGAATAGATAAATTAACCATGGGGAAAATCACCAGCACACGTACTTGCAACCAAAGGCCTTCTTCTGGGTATGGCCCCAGGAATTTCGCTTTGTTCGTGTCCCACGTAATACTATCACCAGGCTCATTCAAGCTTGTATTCTGGTATGGATTGCTAAGGCTTATAATTGTATACCTAGCTGAAAGAATTATTACGGCTGCTATTAACATTACGCCATCCATCTTAATACCCTCGCCCAGCCATGACCGCTGCAGGAGAGGCTTCTGGGCGTCTAGGACCAGCCGGCTTTGCTCCAGACAGACAGGACTTAGCGCGTACTGCAAGTCGGCAGCGCCTGCTAGAATCCTTGTGTGTTGGCGTTGGAGTGCAAAGCCCAACCATATTGCAAGGACTTGCGTGATCAAAACACAAACCAGAACAAGTATGCACACAATTGCATTCGTTATATTAATTACTTTGTTTGGGTCTGGTATGCCGGGGCGTCTGCTGTAGTAGTGTGAAATACAGTATGACAACAAACTAAAGCAAATCTGCACAAAAAAAAAGAGACACGTAGACCAGGCGGTCCAGAACAGAGAGGTATGTCTTGCATAATCTCGGATCCACTGTTGGTACCGGAACTGGTAGAGCAAGTCCTGACTTTTACTTTCTTGGTAGGTAGTGTAGATAAACACACCGGCTGCGTACAGCCAAACCAGCCACGCCAGGTTTGATAAAGCCCATTTGATGTGAAATGTGTACGGTAACAGCGTCTGTTTCTTTTTCTTTGAAGCTTGATAAAAAAGGCACCGTCGTATTAAAAACGGGCACACTCTTATGGGCAGCCCGTGAAAAAGACACAACGCCCCCAGAAAAGCACAAAGAATCAACACACAGCGCGCCAGGTAAAAGTACGCCGCAAAACCTGCCCCGCAAAGCTCTGCTAGGCCTACGGTGTCTTTGTCCCACAAACTCGGGCCAGGGCTGCCCCAGAAGACGGATGCGTGTAGCACAGGAAATGATATGTGGCAGACCACTATCAGTAGCCAGAGTAAACAGATTACTGCTTGATCCCGATAGGTACACATTACAGCTCTTTTCCCCTTTATCCCCTGCATTCTTTGCGCTCCTGTCTTTTTATGTACAAATCCCAACCTCGCCGGGGGCCGACGACTTTTAGAAGACACGGGAGGGGGGAAAGAGGGGGAGAGGGGCGGGTGCGGGGGGGGAGAGAAACGAGAGGGAGGGAGGGGCATGCTACCCCCCCCCCCCTCACATCCCCCCCTCTGTTTTTTTGGATGCAATGGAAAACCGTTGCTTGGCAGCCCCACACGAGTGGAAAAATCGCTCGCGGACGGTCCTGCACGTAGAACGGAAAAGCACTGCGCTTGATTCCAGCCGGGGGGTGGGGTTCGGCATCGCCGGCGTAAGTCATTAAAAAAACCGGCAAGATTTTTTTATTTTGCAATACTAGCTTACTTGGTCAGCAGAGAGCGGGGGGGGGGGAGAGGGGGGAGGGGCGAAAAAGGAGGGTTTATCCGCTCTTCTTGCAAGCCCCCTCCCCCCCCCCTAAAACACACGCGCACAACACACGAACCACCGGCTTTCCCCCTCTTTCGCCGGCTTTTCCTTACCCTCCAACCCCTGTCGGAGATCCTGCCGAAGTCGAGCCGACGACTGTTGGGTTAGAGGTGCGCGGGGGGACAGTAGACGAGGCAGATGCGCCTGTGGTCGACACAGGGGGGCGCGGGGGGATTCGTAGACGAGGTAGCGCGCCGTGGACTCTCTGGTTTCTGGCCGGGTCGTTGTCGTACGAGCTGGCTGGGTAGTAGACCAGGTAGCAGCGCCAGTGTACTGCCAGGTTCCGGTTCCGGTTCGGGCGGGGTCGTGGTTGTACGGGCTGGCGGGGCGCTGGACGAAGTAGCGGCGCCCGTGGGCTGTTCAGTGCCAGCGCCGGTTTGGGCGGGGTCGTCGTCGTACGGGCTGGCGGGGTGCTGGACGAAGTAGCCGCGCCTGTGGGCTGTTCGGTGCCAGCTCCGGTTCGGGGCGGGATCGTCGTCGTACGGGCTGGCGGGGTGCTGGGCAAAGTAGCGGCTCCAGTGTACTGCCAGGTTCCGGTGCCGGTTCGGGGCGGGGTCGTTGTTCGGCGTACGGGCGGGGTGCTGGACGAAGTAGCCGCGCCTGTGGGCTGTTGCGGTGCCAGCTCCGGTTCGGGGCGGGATCGTCGTCGTACGGGCTGGCGGGGTGCTGGGCAAAGTAGCGGCTCCAGTGTACTGCCAGGTTCCGGTGCCGGTTCGGGGCGGGGTCGTTGTCGTACGGGCTGGCGGGGTGCTGGACGAAGTAGCGGCGTCCGTGGGCTGTTCAGTACCAGCTCCGGTTCGGGGCGGAGTTCTCGTCGTACGAGCTGGCGGCGTGCTGGGCAAAGTAGCGGCGCCTGTGTACTGCCAGGTTCCGGTGCCGGTTCGGGACGGGGTCGTTGTCGTGCGGGCTGGCGGCGTGCTGGACGAAGTAGCGGCGCCCGTGGGCTGTTCAGTGCCAGCTCCGGTTCGAGGCGGGGTCGTCGATGTACGAGGGTGTGAATTTTCGTTGTTATTAGCAGGTCTTGTGGCCTGCGGAGTGTTGGGGCGAGTAGCGGAGGGTTTCTCTGTAGTGCGACGCTGTCTTGACGGAGGCCAGTCCGTGCGATTGAAAGGGTTATTTTCTGTTTCGTTTGCTCCCGTTGTCTCCGTCTCGTTAAATTCCGCCGCCTGTGTTC
>WBZZ01006792.1:65000-75806 GCA_019918135.1 Paulinella micropora | reverse complement strand
GACTTTTTTGAAGAGGCGTTCCAACTCCTCTAGCGTCTCTTTGCTCGGCTCCCGCCGGCTCCGGCCGCAGCCGAGCAGGTGCAAACTGGCTGGCCTTGTCGATAGTTAAAGGGCCTAGCTTCTCTCGGCGCCAGATGTACGCGAGGCGAGCGGGCGTCGGGCTCGTGCCCGCACTTGTGGACCAGGCGCCTCGCCTGTGCTAACAAGGCCGGGCTGACACACGAGCAGATTGATTCACACCTCGCAGTTGAATGTCTCTCTTGTTATCTGTTTGAATCTGCTCAGTCTCGTGTAGCCGACATGTCTGGGAGGGGCCGACTGCTCCCGGGCATCTGTCCATTGACCAGCCAGCATTGCGACGTGTACAGCTCGTGCTCTGTCTTGACCAGGCCACACTTGGAGCAGTATGTACCGGTTGTTGCTAAGCTGAAGGTCCAGACGTGTTTACAGGACATGTACAAAAATGACGGCTGGCCAACGAGAAAGAAAGGAAACAGATTTCGAACCGTGAGCGTTTAATGTTCGATGTTTGAAGTACAAGAGAGGGAGGAGTCACCAGTGACACGCACACAAAAAAAGATGGAGGGCACCGAAGTTTACAAGGGCAAATGTCTGCACTGTTCCTACGGCTGTGCACGGGACGACGGCAAATGGTATGGCTTGCCAATAGCCCACGCGGACGAAGAATTGTTCGTCTGGGGTCATTTTTGTAGTATCGGTTGTGCAGCGGCCTTCGCGGAATATGGGATTGCCGAGACGATCCGTTCACGATCAATGGACCTCTTGCACTCGTTTCTAAGAGTCAATCTGCACAAGCAGCTAGTTCAACCGGCGCCGCCGCGCCATGAGCTTGTGGATTATGGAGAACCTCTGGACATCTCGGCTTTCAGGGCCGTGGGCCGGGTAGTCAATTGGTACGTGCCAGTGCACAGAAAGGAAACACAGAAGACGTTTATTAGTAAGCTCTCTGGCTAAAAGTACATGCTGAGACGCCTTAAGTGCCTGCCTGGCATTCGTCTCTCTTCCGCTTTGTGTTCTTCTTCTTCCTCTTGACCACCTTGCGCTTTTCTTCCTCCTCGGTGGCGCCGTCGGTGGTCAGGGCAAGCGGCGCCAGCGTGGGCAGAGGAGGCGGTGGTCCCTCGGCGTCGGCCAGAATCGTGTACTTGAGCCACGGACCGCCTTCCCGCTTAAAGACGAGGTGCAGCACATTCGGCGCAGCGCCGACCAAGACTCGGCCCGTCTTTTTCTCCTGAAAGGCGCATGACTTGAGCACCTTTTTGCAGGTTTCAAGTGAGTAGACACAGTCGCGCTCGGCAGGTGTCTTCGACAGGTCCGCTCGCAAGAGCGATTCCTTGTCCTCTGCCAGCAGAGCGATACCGCCAAGGGAAGTGCGTGCCAGCCGACTTGCGTCCACTGCCCGCAGCGAGGACTCGGTACAGAGCCTGTCCCCTTCCACGAACAGACTGCAATGCGAATTGGATTTAGAATGATGGCGCACCACGGCATTAAGGGCAGGGCCACTAACTTCAACTAGACGGTCGACATCAGTCCACTGAGTCGTTGGTAGAAAAGCCGCTTCTTGGGACACGTCAGGTCGCTGTAATGCTCGAAAGATTTGGCTTCGTTGTAAAATTTCACACAGAGCCTGTTGTCGACTGCGACTGACAGTTCCAAAACCATGTTGTCTCGAAACGTGCTCAGCCAGCACTGAATTTCTTTCAGGTCGAGCGAAAACACGCATTTTGACGAGTTGCCACTGAGCGAAACATAGTCGCCGTTAACGGCGCCCAAAAAGGGTACCACAAACTGAGCAACCAGCCCATCGGCCGCACTGCACAAGACGATCTTGTCGACGGTCGCTTCGACACGAGTCTCCAGCAGCAGCGGCGACAGCGAGTCGAGTGCCCGGCGGAAAGCGATGCCGTTGGACTTGGACCTCCACAGAAAGCGGTAGCTCATTTTTTGACTGAGTAATCGTCGCGTTTATTTCCGTTTCCTTTTTTTCGGGTTTCCAACGGCTGCCATTTAAAGTTTGATGTTAAAGAAGTCGCGTGGATATCCCCTTTAGAGAGAGAGAGAGAGAGAGAGAGAGAGAGATCCGGGCCAGAATTCAACCAATGGCCGTCGTCGTAGACCACAACCAGGTCAGGGCCTTTGACCCGGCCGCCGACCCGAAAAAGCTCCGCCTGTCGGATGTGCCCAGAACTGCGTATGGGAGCATATTCTCGAACCTGTGCTACGGCGAAAAGAGCCTGACGCTGGTTCTGCCCGCCATGCAGCTTGCCTGGGACCCGAGCACGTACGACCAAGGCAACAAGGGTGCCAAGACCACCATTGACCTCGACTTCAAACACGCGCAACAGTATGGCGAGGTGCTGCAGGCCTACAAGGTGCTGCGTTCAATCGATGAAAAGGTTGCCGACCTCGTGGTGGAACAGCGCGACAAAATTGTTCCTACGATGAAGAGGGCGGGCCCGATGGGAGCGACGAGCAGGTCAAGTGCTGCTACCAGCCCTGCACTCGGCTTCGCACGAGCCAGAAGTCCGACCGCGCCTGAGCGCCGCGCCTGACCGTCACCGTGACGGGAGCTCGGTTTCTCGGAGGCGGAGATGTCTCCACCCTGCAAAAAGGTGACGTGGTGCGAGCGGTGGTGCAAGCTACTGCGCTGTGTTCTAAGGGCGAAAAAGTTACACTTTCTTGGCGCGTTCTGCAGCTCAGAAAGCAAGAAGCCGGCCTGGGCTACCCGGACCAAGACCTCTTAGAAAAGGAAGCTTTTGGCGTGTCTCTGTCCGGTGATGAAAACAGCGAGGGCGGCGCCAGTGCCATGGACTTGTCTGTAGATCTGATTTAATTAAACTGTACACATGACACACATCACCGGTACACGACTGCTTGGCACTAGTGGCTGCCTTGGTTCGAAGGTAATAACAGCCGGTCTTCAGGCCTAGTTCCCAGGCATAGAAATGACTACTAGACAGTTTGCGCTCGGTCACGTTTTCGAAAAACATGTTGAGGCTCTGGGACTGGCACACGTAAGGCCCGCGCCCGGCGGATAGATGCAGCTGTGTCTTCATCGGCACTTCAAAAACCGTCTTGAAGACTTGCTTTACGTCCTCTGGTATGGTCGCGATGTTCTGGACAGAGCCGTCGTTTGCCAGGAGCTGCGCTCTGACCGCTGGGGTCCAGAGGCCTCTTTGTTCAAGCGCCTTGACCAAGAACCGGTTGAGTATCGCGTGTTCCCCGGCCAGTGTCCGTCTGACCATTAAATTGCTGTAGACCGGTTCAAAACTCTCGTTCACTCCGAGTATCTGACTTGTGGACGCCGTTGGCATAAGCGCGACCACCAACGAGTTTTTGAGACCATGGGCCTTGATGTCTGCCTTCAGCCTAATCCATCGCTCTGACTTCAGCTCCACGCCCCAGAGGTCCGGCTGCAGCTTGCCCTGCGAGGCGGGGCTGCCCTCGAACGCCGGGTATTGTCCCTTTTCTTTCGCTAGATCTACGCTGGCGGTGATCGCAGCAAAATAGATCTCGCGCATTACACGGTCATTCAGAGCGGGCTCTCAAAACTAAGTCCCAAGATCATGAACAGGTCTGCCAGGCCGCAGATACCCAATCCAATTGGCCTGTGCTCCAAGTTTGACATTTTAGCCTCGGGGACGGGGTAGGTGGTCAAGTCGATGATGCGATCTAAGGCCCTTACCGCACTGCGCGTGACAGAGTGGAGGAGGCTGATGTCGATTTTCTTGTCCTCTGTGACGAAGCGGGGCAGGCACAGCGACGCAAGGTTGCAGACGGCGGTCTCTTGGGACGAGCTCACTTCCATGATCTCCGCGCACAGGTTCGAGTTCTTGATGGTGCCTGAGTGCTGTTGGTTACTTTTGGCGTTGGCGTGGTCCCGAAAGATCAAGTAGGGGGCGCCTGTCTCAATCTGTGATTTGAGGATGGCAGACCACAGGTGCCGGGCTTTCACTTTTTGGCCCTGCTGTGTTTTCTCGGCGTGGGTGTACCGAGACTCCCAGAACTTGCCCCAGCAATCATCTAGTCCGGGCACCTCGGTCGGACAAAACAACGTGAAATAACTATCGTCTCGTACTCTTCGCATGAAATTCATCCGGGATCATAAGCGCTGTAAACAGATCCCGCGCTCTCGTTTCCGCCGCACCTGTATTCTGACGCAAAGCAAGGAAGTCGTAGATGTCCTTGTGCCAAGGGGGCATGTACACAGCAAACGCCCCTTTCCTACGTTCCGACTGATTGGCGTAGCGACTCGTCTTGTTCGAAATACGCGCGAGCGGCAGAATCCCGTCACTTTTGCCTCCCGTCCCGTAAATCTTCGATCCTGCCGCTCGCACGTTGCCGATGTACAGCCCTATCCCCCCAGCATGCTTGAAAATGATTGCACAGTCTTTCACTGTCGTGAAGATTGCATCGAGACTATCATCTCGAACTGGCAACAGGAAACATGACGCCAGCTGCTGGTTGCGTCTAAGCCCTGCATTGAACATGGTTGGCGAGGCATGCGAATACAGCTGCCTGCTTAGCAGATCATAGGTGTTCTCAACCTTGAGAAGGACGCTGTCTGTGCTTTCTTCCAGGCCGTGGTGCAGCGCCACCGCGATTCGCATGTACAAATATTGCGGCGTCTCGCAAATCTTGTCGTCACTGTCTCTAAGAAGGTAGCCTTGCTTGAGCGTGCTGATTCCGAAGTAGTCGAAATTGAGGTCTCTTTCGGGCCTTAATATCATCGTGTTCAAAGCAGCCTGGTGCCTGTCGACAAAGACCGAAAAGCTGGGCACCAGCGATAGGCGCAGACGGTCCATCGCGTCCCGGAACGTGGCCGGACAACCTTTTTGGAGGTCGCTGGCAACGATTCTGCCACCGAGCAGTGCATAATCAGGATGGTACGAGGCCAGGCTGGCACAGCTCGCGGCTGCTTGAGCATCCAATTCAGAGGTCGAGATCCCATCTCGTATGCCAACAATTGTTTGTCTGGCCACCTCGACCGCGCTCGCGCCTGGCAGATCAGTTGCGAGAAGCGAGATGCGGTGTAGCACTTTGTCGAAAGCCATTGGCTCCAAAGAGCCATCTCTTTTTCGGACTTGCATTTGCACGTGCTTGCATCAAAGACACAAGAGGAAAAAAAAAATCATTCTCTGCTAAAATGTTGGAAGCCAAAGTAGGTAGCCAGCACAGCATCTGTTATTAGTAATTCTGGTTTGCCCGTAGCCGAGAAGAGCAAATAGAGAAGCCCGTGAATCACACGGTTCTCGGCCCACCACACTTTGCCGCCCAGGAAGCCTTCTTCAGAATCTTGCTTGTTCATCGCGCCTGATAACCAGACGGCTGCCGGCACGAGCGAAAGTAGCCGCAATCTGTCTTTGGTCGGGCCGGCCGAGTCCAGTGCCACTTTGGCCAGTAAGAACCGGGCGGGTAGGCAACCGGCCGCGAATAATAGAGAGTTATCTCTAGTAGAAGTCTGTGTGTCTGGTTGCATAGCTCAATGGATAAAAACAAAGACAGACAAGATTTAATTGTCCACAGTTCAAATCCCTCTTGCTGCTTCCTATGTTTTCTAGGCACACTTTTTTTGTTAATGAAATTTCCGGGAAAAGGGAACCACACTTTTTAATAAATGCCCTTTTTCAGACGTTCGCGTCAGCCGTCACGTGTTCGCCTTCGAGCCTCTGTCTCTTGTTGCTCTCGTTCTGGTTCTCTTGGGTCTTTTTTTTGCGTTTCGTGTTCTTCATGAGCACCTTGTTTGCATCCTCCTGGTAGAACTCGTCGTGGTATCGCTGCACGTCGTGTACCGAGGCGATTGGCCGTATCGTAAACGTGCGGTAGCTCTCCCTGTTGCCGTCCTTCTGCGACCTTTCGTTTTTCCCTGTTGAGACATTCTCATAGCCGACGCAGCCCAGCAGGTACTTGAGGGCTGCCTTGTTTGTGGCAAACTCCCTTTTCTTGAAGGGGATCTTGGGTCCGGCGAGGACCGCGTCTTCCGCGAGCTTGCGCACTAGCTTTGATTCAAGCAGCTTGCTGCTATAGACAGCCTTACTGTCCTTGAACAGCTCTTGGACCGAATTCACCTCGAAGACCTCTGCGAGCCCGCTCACCGCCTTATACAGCCCGACGTGGCTCTTGCACAGCGCGGCAATCTGCCTGTCGGTCATGTCCAGTTGCTCGGCTGGTCTCACGTCGCCTTTCACGAGGGCCAGCTGGTCCAGAATATCCACTTTGTTCTTGCACTGCTGGTAGAAGGACTTAACTTTTTTTACCCACTCGTGCCGTAGCCAGGCAAGGTCGTTTTGTAACTTGGCGGGATTGTGGACAGGCGACCGCCGTAGCTCGACGCGCTTTTTCCTGTACTCTGCTGCCGCTTTCTTCAGCACCGCGTGGATGCCGGGGTAGCGAGCAAAGGTGCTCATCATGGCATACTCGATTTTTTCGTGGTCGTTGGGTCCACGGGACCTGAACAGAAAATCCACGTCTGCGAGCGCTCTCCACTGTCAGCAACTGCCACTTCACTACGTCCCTGATCACCACCCCTAGGGGACAGAGTGGCGGCGGCGTACCAACTTCTCTCCTTCCTCTTTTAGTTCCTGCTCTTGCTGGATCTTTGCTTCCTCTTCTTCTTCCTTCTGTCTCGCCTTGTCGTCTGCTTTCTGTCTGCGCTCCTTGTCCGTCATGATTGGCGGTACGACCACCTGGAAATCCTGGACGAGCCACTCCCACATGGCAGGGCCCCTGCAACGCCGCTGCTCCGCCAAGGACGCGATCAGCCGCAGCTTCAGCGAGCTGGGCACCTCAACCATCTTGAAAACACCCGCCTGATCCTCCACCCGCACCCAGTCGTAGCCCCGGTCGATCACGCACCAGGGCGAAAGCACGCCTTTCACTCTGTGCAGGGCCCTCATGCGCGCCTCCTTGGCGGAGTAGTTGGCCTCGTACTGCTTGAAAACCTCGCAGTGTTCCCAAGGCAGAGTCGTCTTCTGCCTGCTCTCGAAACAACGAGGGGCCGGGATCCCGCCTTCGCCGAAGTACGCGCAGATGGTCGGGTCCCTGACCCGGCGCGCTCTCATTAGCATCTGTGCCATGATCCGCGCCGGTGGGCCCAGCTTCGAAATCTCCTTTTCGTACGCGCAGTGCAGAAAGACTTGGTCGACCAGGGTCTGGATATCCACCGCGACACACATCTTGCTCGTGTGAATCAACAGGCGAGGCGTCCCCTCTTTGGACGGGTCGTCTTTGAAGAACGCGTTGATAGTCGCCATCAGAAACTTGCTTGTGCTCTTGCAAGTCTGGCCGTCCAGCAACTTGATGAAGTTGCCGTCCTGCCATGTCGCCCTGATCCTGTTCTCTCGCTCGTAGATCTCCTTCTCCTCTTGGGTGCGCTTCTTCGGGTCTCTGTTAACAGTCGTCCGGACGTTGCCTCTCGTGCCGGGCGCGCACGGCCTCACGGACGCGATATCAGGGAACAGCTTCTGTAGCATGTCGTACAGGGCCGCCGCCGCTCGCTGAGTGTGGCAGGCGACCAGCATCTTGCGCCCGTTGCGCAGGCAGTCTATAATCTTTCCTAGCCAGTCATCAAATTCGGAAATCACCTCCAGGCCTCTCCGCAAATGTGGAGGCACGTACTTGTAGTAGTGGAACCGTATGTCGTTTTGTGCCTCCTCCAGCGACGCTCTCCCTTCCCTTCTAGCCACTCCGCCCCCGTCGCACAGCAACCAGTCGCGCAGGTGCGGTGACTTGTCGCAGTCCTTGTCCAAGATAAGTACCCTCTCGGCCATCTTGCACAGCGCCATGAAGATGACGTCGTTCTGTCGCAGGTTGGTCCCGTTGGTCTCGACAGATATGCTCTGATTGAAGATGAGCATCGCTTCGTCGACGACTACCATCTGGTACAACTGGAGCTCTGCCCTGTCCTTGGCCTGTGCAGAGGCAGACATTAGCTTCCAGATAGACTCATACTGGATCATGATGATGCGCGCATCGTAGATCTCCTTCCTGGTAGCGTTCTCGTACATGATCACGCCAGCCGATATCCCGTGGCCCGCCAGGTAGCGCTCCAACCGCGTGTCCGAGTTCTGGGCCTGCGACGTTCGGCCGACGACCCAAACGATCTTGGCGGCGGGGTTCTGTGCCAGCAGTTCGCGAACTGCAGCGAAGCCGCAGTGTGTCTTGCCCATCGCCGTGTGGCCGTTGATCACCGCGTAGCGAGCTTGCTCGAAGGAGACCCTGTGCATCACTCTCTCCTGGTGGCCATCGCCGCGGAACGTCTTGAGGTACAAGTCTTGCTCCGTGCGGTAGACGATCGTGTGATGGAACCCAGTGACCTTAGCAGAGTCCCCGTCGGACAGGTCGCGCAGATAAATGGCTTCGCGGTCGCCCGGGTTCTCTCTCACTGGGGTGACTCGCCACTGGAGGTCGCTAGGAGGCGACAGCATCGGGACAGGCATGCGCACGCCGTCCACCACGATCGACTTGCTGTCGGGACGATGCTTTTCCACGCCAGAGAGCGCGCCGCCGTCCGCGATGTGCTGGTTCAGCTTCGTCACGTCGATCTCAGAGGCTCGTACAAACACTGCGTCGTGCACCAGCGTGCTCACGTTGTCTTTGCCAAAGTACTCGATAACGCGCATCATCACTTCGTTCTCGAAACGGGTCGTCAGGAAGTGAACGAACCTGCCCCGCAGGTTGTAGAACTTGATGCGGCCGTCGGGGCTCTCTGTCTGGCTCTTGGTCTTCTCGCACCAGGCCCACAGCTTGGGAAAATACTTGGCCAGCCCTTGCACAGCCAGTTTGACGCTGCATTGCAGGTCGGCCAGAATGGGGTACGCGTCCATTTTGACGTCCGTAGTGGCACCGGGGAGCCGTATCAGCACTCCACCATGCACGAGGCGGAGCATAACGTCCTTGACAAACGCGTCAACCGTGACATGCAATGACTCCTTGACGCGGCGGAAGAAGCCTTCGCGATCGGTCACGAACTCCCGCAGCGGCGCCAGATCGTCTGCGGGCGACGACTCAAGCTCCGAGGCCAGCCAGTGCAAGAAGAAGGGCACCGAGTTTCGTATGTCCAGCTCCAGCGTGTCCGACAGGGTCAGCCTCCTCAGTTCCCTTGGCGCCGAACTGCAGCCCGTGCTCTGCGTACAAGCGGCAGCCCGGCAAAGCGGCTTCAGGGCACTTTTTGGACTTGCGCGGGGCCTGCACCCCGCGCGGCAAGCGGTACGCCACCTCCAGTTTGCCCTTCTCGTTCACCTTGGTGTACAGGGCCAGCAGGTACCGCCTGTAGTTCGGTATCACTCTTTCGTCCTGGAGCAGGTCTCGCACCTTGACCAAGTCCGCTGTCTCGTACAGCACGAGCGCTGGCTTGCCTCCTCCACTCCCGCTGTCGCCCTCTTCGCGCTGCTGTTTCTTCTCTTCGTCCGCGTTCTCCTCCTCCTCGTCATTTTCCACTTCATCCACATAGAACTCCACGGGCCCGGGCGAAGGGGGCGGCGAGCAGTCCAGCACGATTTCCTCGTCCATCGCTGGTCACTATACACATAGACACACACAGAAACGTTTTTTTGCGGCATTTTTTCTAAGGAGCAAAAATTTTGACATGTTTTGCGGCCACACGGAAATTTTCGTGAAAATTTCACTGGTTTTGCGGACACGGGAAAATTTTGGCAATACTCTCGTTCCGGCTCAGGTCACTTGCGTGCTTCAGAAAAGAAGCAAGTCTGAAGGCGACAAGGCCAGAACCGAACCAGGTCAGGCACGCGTGCCTTGCACAATGTCGGCGGGAAAGTAACGGTCCACAATGTCGGAGGGAAGGGAGAAGGGAGAGCGTGCCACCTTGACCCAAGCCACCGATGGAACCGGCAAAATTTTCTTACCCTCAAATTCGACATGTGGTACTTGCACAATTTCGGAGGGAAAGTAACGGTCCACAATGTCGGCGGGAAGGGAGAAGGGAGAGCGTGCCGCCACGCGCCACCTCGACCTAAGTCGGCCGAGTAACGGACGGTACCGAGCCACCCTCACAACCAGCCCAGCTGGGAATCACCAAAGTCCCAAGAAAAAAAAATGCACAGAAAATTTACCGCTACCAACGGCGCCGCCACCCCCGACCAAGAAAAGGGCGCCAAGCGCCGCCGGCTGCAGACGAGCAGGCAGCCGGGCCTGACAGCGTTTGTCCGCAGAACCAACCTGTCGCTACCTGGTACCAGAGCCGCGCTCAGCCTTGACACACTGACTCGCGGAACCAGCCAGGCGCCCTCTACTCACACGGAGATGGACGCCCTCGTACAAGAAGTCGGCTCGGCACCGAAGATCAAAGGCGACTTTTTTCCTCACCAACCTCTTCTGCGGGCCTCGCTCGTCCTTGGCCAGGACCCTGCCAAGCGCGACCTGTTGATTTACTTCCCCGAAGCCACACAGAAATTGTATTGTGCAGCCTACCCACACACCACGTTGTTATCTGTCTTGGACGTGAATATTCTGGGCAGCTGCTGGCGTTCTCCCCGTGACGTCGCAGAGCTGCTACTTCCTGCCCACGCGGCCCCGATAGCATTGGACCCCTACCTGATCCCAGAAATGGCGAAGATCGTCTGCTCGTACCTCGAACCGCGGGTGTATTACGACCCTTTGCCAGCTGGTACATTGGCCAACGCCGAGTTCTGGCAGCAGTCCATGATTGCTGCCCAAGCGCTGTCACCGCTTTTCCCTCTACACGAACACGGGTATTGGACTGTGGTGCAGTCTCGGGCAGCACAGGCACTGTACACTGACCCGGTCTTCAAGGAAGCGGCAGCGACGGCC